>JAGFMF010011862.1:2051830-2084478 GCA_019455555.1 Galemys pyrenaicus
AGTGTTCCTTTTTTCTCGATTTCTTGAAAGAGTTTGTGTAGGATGGGAACGAGTTCCTTTCTGAATGTTTGGTAGAATTCATTTGTGAATCCATCTGGGAGGACTTCGTATTTCATACCAAGAAAGTGCTTTAGAATCTCTACCGATTGGCCTCCTCTGTGGTGCAAGGGGTTAAGTCACAGCACTGTGAAGCTATCCTGGCCAGGGAGGGGACCCACATGGGGCAGCAGACCTCTCCTGCCTCACCCACTGCTCTACTCAGCAGTGTGTTTCAGTCAATCCACCTGTTCATCTCCCTACTCTGTCTCTAGGGAATCCTTTCACCACCACCACCACCCTCCCCTACCTCTGGCCTGTACTCCAGTACGTGTATGCATAAATAAATAAATCGTTAAAAAGAATAAAATCTCTACTGAGATTCAACAGATACTACGTCATTGTTATTATTACTGTTATTATCCTACAAGTCTGGGAAGAGAAAAGGGAACAATCTCTACAGGGCTGAAGGTGACCCATTTGGAAACATTTATTCTACATCGCTAACTCCCTCATCTCCTTCAAAGCTTCACTAGTGCTGCCCACCCTGTTAGGTCCACTTGAAACTGTAACTCACTCCTCATTTTTATCCCCCTCATTCAACTCTACTTTTTTTTCCCCCCCCCTATGGTAGCATCTTGTAACATAGTTTCTTTAAAAAAAAAAAAAAGTTGTTTTTGTCTCCCATTACTCTCTACTTCAAGGTCAGCTCTACAAGAACATGGACTTGTTCTCTTCATGAATACAGCCCAAGATCCTAGAACTGTGCCTGACACATTTATGTCCCCAGAAAATATCTTATGAATGAGTCCACAAATGGACTCATTTAGCAAATATATATCATACTGATTGCCTCTCGTGGGCTGGGCACTGGGCAATAAGAAAAAAAAAAAAACAAAACTGAGCTCACCAGGGCTACGAAAGAGACACTCCCTGATAAAGGGAAGTGTTCACAGGGTAGGCGATGCATGGCGGGGATGCCGTTAAAGAGGTTTCAAGGACTGGAAGGGAAGTTTAAAGAGGTTACAGTGACTTCTAAAAGTAAGATTTGCTAATTTTGTAAGCAGAAATTTCTTAAAATGAGAAGTAGTCAATATTTTGGTTTAAATCAGCATTTCTAAAAACCCTTAATGCCAATACATTATTCTTGCTACCACTCAAATCTTTACCAAAATTCTAACTAAATGTCCATGAACATCACTTTTTCTTACTAAGAAACAGAATTTTTTTTAGGAAAAGTCAGGACAGATCGTTCCATTTAAACATGCATTTATGGAAGAGGAAATGCTATGTCTTTAGTAAACATACCAGGTACGTAGATTGCCACAGCCACAGCCTCTACAGTGGAAGCTGGCTCAGACAGGACTAATGTTGGAAGGGCAGCTCTTAGGCAGCCCTTTTAGGACCAGTGGTGGATACCTGACCCAGATGTAACAAATCCACATATTTGTGCTGTGATAAACTCTGGCCCCCAAAGATACAAAGATCTAGTCAGATTCCTTTCATGAAACGTGGACACAAACACACAGCTAGTATCCAGAACAAATGCTGAAAAATCATGATTTTATCTGATCTCATGATTCTGGACTCTCTAGTTTGGCTGCTTATGGGCTACGTAGACATACATTATTCGAACCCCATGGTGTCAACCTTTTTTAAGCAACTTGCCAACATAAAAATCAGAAAACTTCATGCAAAATATGGATTTCAACATGCCATGAAAATTCTGGAAGCCCTAACATTATTTATGCTGCAGCCTGCATGCCTGCAATTAGCTTGTGCTGCAGTTCTTGTGTCCCCTGTAGGCAAGGCATTCAGCTTCCAGTTCCAATCCTGGCCACTCCCTGTGACTCCCTGCTTCTCCTGTTCCCTGTGTGCTTCACCCATTCCTCTACCACCCTGATGCAGCCAGAGAAGAGATGCTGGCACAGAGTTAGGAGGGGCCAGAGCAATGAGGAAGCAGAAATTATGCAACCAGATGGCATGGGTTCAAAGCATTTTTGTCTTTAACAAGAGAACCCACTTTTAAAACAAAACCATGCTTGGAATCACATAATTTGAATACTACTGAGATAAAGGCAGCTCTGGGGTAGATAAGGAGGCAAGTGGGCATAAGACAGGGGAGAAGCAGAGGCCCTCTGGAGCTGCGCTGGAACCGAAAACCCCTTTCAGTTCTGCTCTTCTAGAGATTTGTTGTTCTACTTTCCCTTTGTTATACACAACGCCTGCCCACTCCATCCCCATTCTCCTTTCCATCCCTCAAAGCTTTAGCCCCCAGTTCAAAAAAGGTTAGGTGACTTGTCCAAAGTTATACCTGCAAGAAAGCAGGTAGGGAGCCCTCATCCCATTCACTGTGCTATCCTCCCTCTTGATCTGATCAACTGCTTCCATCTCTGAATAATAGTTACAGTTACTTTCACTTATAAAATCATGGCATTTAATGCCTTACAGAACCGGTTACAATAGTTATAAAATAAATATCTGTTGAATTTCTTTGCTCAAGAAGGGATCTCCAATTCAGCCCTCCTTATATGTACCTGGATGTCTTATTCTATGGAGTAAATGTACTCCAGTGAAAAAAGTGTCATATCCTTCTGTAAGTTTTTCTTCTTATAGTTGGGAAAATGGAGGCTCTAAGCCAAGATCCTTTGCTAACACTGGGTAACAAAGCTAAAGAGCTATGAGAAGCACAGATAGCCCCCTCATCCCTGCCCCCTGACCCCATTCAGCATTGGACAATTTCCCAAGTCCTCAGAGCTTCGGTCATAAAATAAGTTAATGTAGTTACTTATGAGAAATACCAATCTAGATACAGAAGTTGTGTAAACACTCAATATATATCCAGAGCACTTCACCATCCATAAAACCAGACCATTTGAGAAATCAGTATCTGATCTAATACCATTGTATAAAGTCAATGACCTTTGGTATAGCAGGAAGACTTAACACACAAGTGGAAAAAAGCTTGCCTTCTTTTCAACTTCTACACTAGAAGAATTGAGAAACTTGGAAAATTTTGGATTGGATAATACAAACAAAAAATTGGTTTCATCCCTTTTTTAAAAAAATAACAATGGTGTTTCTGATATATTGGTTTTTACTTTTTCCTCTTTTCATTTTGGAAGTGACTGCCCTTAATCTAAAGGGGCTGGTGTTTAATTAAATCTGAATGTGTTTTGAGAATAATTTTGAGAATAAGTAAATCTTAAGAGTAAAAAGAATTTTTGCAATCCTACATGAATTTTCCTTGGATAACACAGATTGCAATTATTCTTCCCATAATTCCAGGTCAGTCAGTTAACAGCCATATTAACTGGTCCTTTACTGGCGCCCAGTACTGGGGATGCAAGGGTGAACAAGACAGACAAACCCTCTGCCATCAAGGTACAAAAGACAATCCACAAATATGGACATAAACACATAAAGGAGAGAAGCTCAAGTACTGATCTGTGCTAGGGCATCAGGGATGGTTTTTCAGAATTGAGATTTAAATAATGAAGAGAGGCATCTGTGGGAACAGAAGGACATTCTAAACAGGAGAAATACCAGAACAGAGGCCTTGAGTCAGCTAGGCAAATTAGAAGGATTAAAAAAGGAAGTCAGTAAGATTGACGCATATCAAACGCATAGCAAAGGCAACAAGACGAAGTTCCAGAAACAGATGGCAGTCAGGTCATGTAGGCCCTGGTGGGGCATGGGAAGGGTTTGATCACAATGGGAAGTCATTGGAGGGTTTTAAGTAGGAAGTCATGTGATCTGACTTCTGCACTGGAACAATCCCTCTGACTGATGTGTTGTGGGTGAACTTGGAAAAAGGCTAAGGTGAAGTACTAGTGGCCCCTTTAAGGAGATGGTTGCAGTAGACCAAGAAAGAGATGATGGTGGCTTATGTTTGGAGCAAGGATGATTGTAAGACATTGTGGTAGCAGAGATGATGGGACTTTCTGATGGGGCGAGGGGTGTATGTGTGAGGAAAATATAGGCATTGTGGATGATGTTTTGGTTTTCCTGAGCAACAGGCAGGAGAGTGGTGCCATTTACTGAGATGGGAAAGACACAGGATGGAGAGTAGTTAGGAGGAGAATCAGTAGTTCTACTTTAGCCAGTTTTGTTGGAAATGCCCAATTGAGAGCCAAGTAGAGATGTTAAAAGATATTTGAGTACACAAGATGGCATTGAAGGCTAGAGGGAGACATTTGAGCATATATAGAAGGTATTAAAAAACCAAAAGGGCTTCATGTAGGTGTGATGTCTTAGTGAATAATGAGTAGAGAAGACAAGAAAAATAGGAGTCTGGTATAAGAGGAGGAACCGGCAGAAAAATAAAATGAAATGAGTCACTAGTGAGATGGGAAAATCCAAGGGACTGGGATGTAGAAACCCAGAAAAGGAGGTTTTCCAAGAAAGAAGGACTGGTCAAGTATGTTCAGTGCTGTCAAGTAAAATGAGAACAGATAAGTAGCTCTTGGGGGGCAAAATGTAGGTCATTGGTGACCCTGATAAGAGTATTTTAATTGGGATGATGTGGGAATAAGTTCCAAAGAGTAGGCTAAGGAAAGGAAGTGGGTTGAAGAAAGTGAATACTCACCACTCTTTCAAAGAGTTGAATAAAAGAGGGGCTGTACATGGGCATTGCACAGGGCCAATAGAAAATGTGTCTACTTAATTAACTGATTTTTAAATAGGTGATAAGTAGTAAACCATGTTTTGAAGGCTGGTGGGGATTACCCACTAGTGGGAAATCGATTTATGTCCCTACTCACAGTTTGGTGGGAGAGGGGAGGGAAAATAAATTTATAGGAATAAATTTATAAGAATTTATTGAGCATGTTCTCCAAATGTGGCATTCTTGGAGCATGTTTTATTTACTTTTTTCAACTAAGTGCATACGGTATTGTTGATTACAACACTGTCTATGTTTTAGGGGTATAGGTTCACACTTCTACAAATATATGTTGTCACACCAGGCCCAACACAAAGCCCCACCAATCCTCATCCCCTTTGCTCTCACCCACATCCTCCCCTTCTGGTAGCTTCTGTTCTCAGTCAAATTTCAAGGGTTGGTGAAACACATTTTTAAATGTAACACATAGACAGACTGAGGTTCTGATGAAGAGATGTTAATGGTAATAATGTAGAAGGAAGATACTGCATGCACAGGGAATGTTATCAAGCCAGGGCTCTGCGTTATCCAACTGCAAGGAACATCAGTCCCTTGGGTGACAGTGTGAGTGGTGTCCCCCTGCAGTTGTGCAAGACAGAGATGAGTGTTGGGGAGGACCACAAGCACTTGAGAGGATTTTGGAGGAAGGAAGGGCTCCAGAGGAGACCCAGGATTCTGTTAAAACATAATTTTCAAGTATCCTGAGACCAAATATTGGAAAAGAATTCTTTGGCTTATCTCCTCCACCAACCAACCATTGGTGCAGCTCCATCTAAACTTTCTCTTCCACTGACGTAAGACTCTGGCTACCAACATCAACCTACTCACCACTGCCACATCCAAAGATGGTGACATTGTACTGCTCAATTTGTTTCTCAGAAGGCCTGTTACCTTCAGAGGTGATGGCAAACTCTGTATCCTAATTTCTGTGTCACAATATGAGATCAGCATACATTCAATCCATCTCTACGCCTTAAGGTGAGTCTAAATGAAAAATATTCCAAATAAAATTTCCAAATTGCTCAAAAAACCTTTTGTTTTTCTCCATCATTCTCACAGGCATGTGGGCATGCCTGTTCAGACCACATACTCTGGAACCGTCACATATACCTGAGATTCTGAAGAATGGGGTGGCAGATCATCCTGGGATTCGTGACAGGTGACTGGTCTCGGGTGTGGGCAGGAGAAGAGTGCCAAGGAGAAGATTCAAAAATTGAAATGGACTGAAAAAAAAAATTGAAATGAGGGGCTTCTTATCTCCCCCCAGGAGCAGGAACTGGTTCCCTCTGCTCCTGGCTTCCTGGTTATACGCACGCCACTATTTGGCTTCTACATGAGAACACAGGGCTCAAGATTACCCTGATCCTCCAGACTGTCATCACCAGGAGGCCTTATCGACTCTCATTTCTGATCTATTTCCTGGTCCATCCCCTAGAACCTCTGTCATGTACTTTGGAATCCCTAGTCCCTCAAGAACAGAACTGCCTGTGTCTTCAACTTCTTTTCTGGACATTCTGTTGGCCCTTATGACCTAACTCAATTGTTTTCCAACATTTGATCTCAGGACACTTGAAAATTATGTTTTAACAGAAGCCTGGGTCTCCTCTGGAGCCCTTCCTTCCTCCAAAACCCTCTCAAGTGCTGTGGTTCTCCCCAACACCGCTTGTATCCCTCGACTGGAAAGGACAGTAGTTGTTTTCTTTGCTTATGTCACTTTCAAACCACAGTTCTCCCCCTAAAAATCCCCATCAGAATATTGTACCATCCTTATTGTTACCATTGCAGGTTGCTGGCTTATCCCCTTCCTCTTTTTTTTTTTAACAGTATGTATTTTTTTTAATTTATATCTTTTACATTATTGTGTATTCCCCATAAAGATTCCCCCACCAACTCACCTGGAAACCATCACCACAGTCCCTTGTACTCTTCTCTCTCCTGTTTTGATCCCTCTCCTCCCCGCTCCCTCACAGAATATTTCTGATTTATGACTGTCTGCTAACTTTGTTGGTTTTTATTAGTGTTGTTATTGTTACTTTTCCTCTGATCCCTTGTTTCCCTATATTCTTCCTATAAATGAAACTATCTGATACTTTTCTCTTGCCTTCTGACTTATTTCACTGAGCATGATCCCTTCTAGCTCCATCCATGTTGCTGTAAATGGCATGAGTTTATCTTTTTTGATTGCTGAATAATATTCTATTGTGTGTGTATGTGTACATATACACACATCATATATATATATACACACACACACACACACACACACACCACATCTTCTTGATCTAATCATCTATTTTTGGGCATTTGGGTTGTTTCCATATCTTACCTATTGTAAACAGTGCTGGATTAAATATAGGGGTCCAGGTATCTTTTAGAATTAATGTTTTTTTGTCCTTTGGATAGAGTCCTAGGAGTGGAATTGCGAGGTCATATGGTCACTCCATTTTCAGTACTGTGAGGAACCTCCACACAGCTTTCCATAGTGGGTGGACCAGTTTGCATTCCCACCAGCAGTATAGGAGAAAGTTCCTTGTTTGAAACATGAACTCCAAGTTCAGGGGTACTCGCTAATGATTTATTTTGGTGATTTCACTATTCATAGAAACACTACTTCCCATTCCTGACAGCTCGGTTCTTTGACCTCTGCTCCAATTACTTTGTCCTCCACTCTACAACAGTCATCACTCTTGACCTTGACCATGCTATTTCCTATGGCTACCCTCTTATCCTTTCTAATAACCATTTTGCATCTTTCCAGTTCACTCCCTTAAGGACCCTAATGCATATAATTCTTCAACTCTTTGGGTTAAACTACCTTTTATGACCCCTTATTAACCTCATATCCTCCCCACCCAGAAAAAATTCCATTATTATATTAACTTCCTCAAATACACCCTGGATTCCCTCAGCCCTTTCTTACCTCATTGCATTTGCTTTTCTAAGCAAAAACTGTTCATTACAACTCTCCTTTTACTTGGTGTCTGCATCAGTATACACATGACTGGAGTAATATACACAACACTATCTGTCTTCCCCTTTAATCATACTCAGCATGGGTCCTTAATTCTACTCAGCACCCACACCAAATGCCTCTAGTCTGTTCACTCTCACTGTCCACTATGTCCAACTTTCCAAACATTTCTTCCACATTTTCACTCTCATCTGAATCCTTCTTTTGCTTTTTCTGTAAGAATATAGGAACACCTAATAATAATTTCCAAGATGTTATGGGCTGAATATTTGTGCTCCCCTCTGCCCCCAGAAAAATTCCTATGTCAAACACCTAGTGCCCAATATGATGGTATTTGGAACTGGGGTCCTTTAAAAGGTAGTTAATGTTAGATGAGGTTGTGAGGATGGGTGCCTCAGGATGGGACTAGTGCCCTTAGTGAAAGAAAAAAAGACACAAGATTTCTCATGATCTCTCTGTCTCTGTCTCTCTCCACCAAGGAAAAAGCATATGAACACAGCAGGAAGGCGGCATCTACAATGAGGAAGAGAAGCTTCACCAAGAAGCAAATCTACCTTGATCTTACACTTCCCAGACTCCACAACTGTGAGAAAACAAACATCTGCTATTTAAGTCCCACCCCACCAAGGTTTTATTATAGCCACCAAAGCTAGGGAACATATATTGCCACTGCTGTACCTTCCCACCAGCTAGAATCTGTAGTCATATTCTGCCTCCCTCTTGTTTGTTCTTGGCAATGAACTTCCAGCATAGACTCTGAGATTAAATCTTCTATTCTGTACTAGATCCCATCCCTTCCACCTCCTGACCCCCTAATGGGGCACTGGGGTTCTCCCTACCCATAACCTTCTGATTCATGTACAGCAAAACACCTTAAAAGAGTTTTCCAAAGTCATCACCCCTAACCCAATATGTCATCTTTTTCCCTTTTCTGACCCTTTCCAATAAGGCTTCCATCCTTTCTGTTCTACTGAAAGAACTTGTCAAGATTACCCTTCAGTTCCTTGTCCCATAATGCTCAGTGAGTACCTCTTGAAGAAATGGGTGAATGAATTCTCAGACAAGGATCTCACAATAGAAAAGTCATATACGTATGTGCATGAATACACAGAAAGACAGAGGGAGAGGAGAGATTGGGGTGGATGGGGGCGTAGGGGAGGAGAGTGAGAGAAAGAGAGACGAGAACACTTCCTAGTCCAGCTCCGGCTTTCATGAAGACCAGCTTGGTCTTTATTTCTACATGAGGTCCCTCTCTTATTTAACAGTGGAGTGCATGTAAGGTTGTCCTTTGTGATTTAGGTATGTAGACCAGACTAGTCATCCCTTGTTGTATAAGGCAAACCTAACAGTCAGGAAATGTTCCCTTGTGGGAAGAAGTTGAATTTTGGCTGAGATCTAGTAGCAGTATTTGAGGGCACATCCTTAAGCCATTAGAGTCTCAGTTGCCAATATAACCTGGTTTTCAAATTTATGAGAGTTAGGTGAAATACTTGCCTAAGCCCTTGGCATATCATAGTACCTTTTTAAGTGAGAGTCGAAAAGTAAAGAGACACCATATTCCAAATAAGAAACCTGTGGGTTTATGTTCCATAATGTTTGTCTCCCTAAGTACATCATCTCAATTCCTTTATGGTTAACCCCTGTCTAGTGCTTGATTTCTAATTCGGTTCACATATGTTTTAGTGTTTATTTATACTCTAATAATTATTGTATTTCTACAATACAAATACCAGTAGTATTAAAAAACGCTGTAAGAGAATAGAGACTTCAATAAGTGGTCCATGAATATGGAAATAAAATGATAATCTTAAAAGTAACATGTGACACTCAAGCCCTCCCCACTTCAAAAACAAATAAAATAAAAAATGAGGATGGGCCTCCCTGGTGGCACAGCGGGTTGAGCGCTGCACTGTGAAGCATCCATAGCACAGCGGCGCGGGTTCGATCCCCAGCCAGGGAGGGGACCCACATGGCACGGCGGACCTCTCCTGCATTGCCCACTGCTCCCCTTGGAAGCATGTTTCCATTGATCTGCCTGTTCTGCTCCCCGCTCTGTCTCTGGTGAATCCTCTCACGTACCGTGACTCTGGGCTGTATGTACCCCAGTCTTATATGCATAAATAAATCTTTAAAAAAATAATAAAAAATGAGGAGCAGGACAACAGCACAAGGTAACATCTGTACTGTCTATATCCAAAGGCAAAGGGGGTAAACAAGTGTGTATTTGTATCCACTCCTGCCTGTGGGGGCTGGCGAGGAAAGAGAAAAAAGGAGACAGGCCGAGATCAGTTCCAGCAGCAATAGTCTGTCCAGGCTGGTTCCTCTCGGCCAGATAACCCCTTTCCTCGGAGCCAGTGCCCACCACACAACCCCCTAGCCACTAGTTCGGGGACCTGGGGGTGGAGATACACCGTTAAGGTTCATCCTGAGCTGTGTGGGGTTGACTTGTGCTCACTAAGTTCTCCAGTGTATACGCGAACATACTAATGTCTAAACTAAGATGTAAAACGTACATATCTATGTCTAAACTAAGATACCAGTCAATGTGTAACCAGCAATATTAGTTTCCGGGACTCTGCTTAGAACCACAGTGATAAATTATCTCTTTAGGTGAAAGAGTCAGCATTAGCAGAAAAGTTAATTCATTTTCCATTTTCAGCTAAATCTTCCTTTGCAGGATGGAATTTACAAAGCTTTGCATCCCTTTCTCTCCCTCCTTGCTCTTCTCTCTTTCTTGCTCTCCCTCTCATACACATAGACTCAGTAACCACAATTACAACAGACTTCAATATCAATGACAGATGCTCTACTTGCCAACTCTATGTCCAGCATCTTTTCCGATGATACTAAGACACGGGTGCTCTTGTTATCCCCATTTTATAGTTGCAGAAATTGAGGCCAAAAGCTTTGGTTTTGTCCTTTCCCAAAGCCACACAACTTGTCAGAAATAGAAATAACCACAAATGACACGGTTTTATTTCCCATTGTGAGCTGTTTCCTACCCTTAGTCATCTTGACTTCCAAATTAGGGAGAGGAAGCTGCAGAGCTGTTTGGGGAAGATAAATATTTTCATCCAAACCAACCATAGGGAGGTTTTCTGCTGGACATGGGAATTGAGGGGAATTCTGCAGAAACAGAGCATAGACGTCCTGTCTGAAGTGGGTAGGAACCCTGAGGGTGTTTGACTGTCTCTTGTTCAAGGTAAGCCAGGCTGGAGAGTGGGCGCTGTCCTGGCAGAGACCTGTCTGTCATCCTGTCCACTGACTGGGACAGTTCTGGGCCAGCAGGACACAGACCAGTCAGTCCCTCAGCGTCTGTTCCACTTTCCAGTCAGTCCCTCAGCATCTGTTCCACTCTTCTTCATCGTGTGATACTCATGTCTCAGAGTCTCATCAGTGAAGCTCAGCCTAGATCTCCTAGGTGGGCATCTCTCAGACTGCTCTCTGAGGAAATCTAACATTGCAAGATATTGCTAGTGTTACCATAGAAAGGGGTCAAGCAGTTTTTGGTAACACACAAAGGCACTAAGTGCGCGAGGGTATTCAGAGTGTGGAGGGGTCTGCAGGAAAGCATCTTTTCTCATGGAATACTATTAACACTCTCAGGATATAATGTTCCCCAGAACACAAGAGGGAAATGCTGTCCTACACAGAATTATCTTGGTCAAATTTGTTCTCAGAAGGGCCCAGGACTAAATAAGATCAAGGGGAGATCTTAATTGAGTCTACTTGGTAGACTCTGCTTTCTGCTTTTTAATTTCTTGGATGACTAATCTACTGATAGTGCCCTAAATTTACAGGGAAAAATATCCCTGCTTCACTTTTCACTGCAGAAACAAAACGAGTGACCTTGAACAATCATTCCCCCTGACCTCATCTGAGCTGGAGGGAAGAATAAGAACAAGTGATCTCCTCCATGAGGAGGGATGATGAGTCTGCATACAGATGTGCTCTAAGGAGGTTTGACAGTAAATTAGCATGAAGAGCCATTTTTACTGAGGGCACCCTAGCTCCCCCACCCCTAGCCACCCTCGAGGACCCCAGCAAACAGAAGCTTCCTTATAGCCTGCCCACGATGCATCATTGACCTGTCATTTGGAACATGAGCCAAAGCTTAGCACTGTGCCTTCACTGAGCAGATACCCAATAAATATTTATTAAAGGAAGGAAGGAAGGGAGGGAGGAAGGAAGGAAACACTGAGGTCTGGTGATGGTCTCTTGCCCAACATCACACCTCTTGCAACCAGGAGAGCCAGAAATGAAATGTAGAAGCCTTCAGTCCTTCTGCACCTCTCCAAGCTGACAAGCTTTTGTTAACTAGCACCCAGCTCGCTTCTAGGAGCTGGCTCAGGGTTGTGGCCACACTTACTTGGAATGTTAGTCTTGGCATTGTAGTTTGTACCACCAAAATTGCTGTGTTTATCCAGTGCTTTTTTGGCGAGCCTGATAATAACAACTAACATTTAATGAGCACTTACTATGTGCCAGGCAGACACTAAAAACTTCACAAGGCTCATTCCCCACAACCATCCTAAGAAATAAGTACAATTACAACCCGGATTTTACAGATAAAGTAAGATTAGGTGAGAACCTCTAATTAAGTGGTGAAATCAGAATTTGCACCCCCAAATTCCTGCTCTTCACCTCATTACTAAATCCACTCCCTCTCAATGTCAGACATCCTGAGAGAAGGACAAACACCACTCACAGTTGGATAAATAAAATCTTTATTAATTTTACCCTTAGATTTACTACACACAATCCTGAGCACATTACAAATACCAACTCACTGGATTCTCAGAATATCACAAAACAATAGTCTGAGGCCAGTATAATTATTATTTCCATTTCACAGATGAGGATGCTGAGGCACAGAAAATAACTTGGCCAAAGTCAATGGGAGGTAGCAGAGCTGGGATTCAAATCCCAGCATTCTGGTGACCCACCCTGGTCCTTAGGTTTAAGGACCTCAGAGCTATGCCTGAAAACAAACAGCGCCTCATTAAAGTGAAATGCAAGGCCTCCCTGGTAGCACAAGGGGTTAAGACGCAGCACTATGAAACTATCCATAGTCACTGCAGCATGAGTTTGATCCCTGGCCAGGGAGGTGACCCACATGGTGCAGCAGACCTCTCCTGCCTCACCTCACCCGCTGCTCCCCTCAGCAGTGTATTTCAGTGGATCCGCCTATTCTGATACCCACTCTGTCTCTGGTGACTCCTCTCACCCCCCACACTTCTGGCCTGTACCCAGTTCTTATACATGCACAAATAAATAAATCTTTTAAAAAAAATAAAAGTGAAATGCCCTTCCAAACCCGTTAGGATGCACTGGAAGAGAGTACAGAGCCACCTGCAGTCCTGGAAGTTAACAGGGCAGGGAGCCTGCATAACTTAATTGCGGTTCAATTTGGATTTCCTGGCTGAAGGGGTTCCTGTTCGCCCTACTGGAAACTGACAGCCGCTTATTATTATGCGTTCCTGTGGGAGGTGTGGGCTCTCCTCCTTGGGCGCTGCTGTGCGTGCAAGGGCCTGGCAGGTAAAGCTGGGAGGTGCAGGTGGCCAATTCCTTTTGTCAAGTGAATTCGGTAAACAGTGAATTCTGTTTACCCCCCTGACTTAGGAGCTGGGCCTCTTTTTCCCTCACTGCAGGAAACCTGCGTGGGGCCAGTTCACAGCTCAGATGAGGCGTGACAGAGGGGGCACAGGAAGGAAAGGAGGAGAGAAACACATGAGTCAGGGTATTTGTTAGCAGAAGGGGCAAAAGGTCTTCTCAAGAAGTAGCAGGGAACTGCCACCACAGACTGCAGAAACGGCTTGCGTCACTAGCGGTGAATCCGCTTATGGCGGTAAGTGAGGCTGTGGTGACTATGGAGAGACGTGCATTCCAGAGGACCAGGAGGAACGTCTGTCCTGGCATGTGCAGGAACTCAATGAACCAACACACATCCCGTAACTTGGGACTTGGACAGAATTGAACAGCATCTCAAAAAAATGGCCTTTACTTTTCTCTGGTCTATAAACACCTGCCTTCCTTTTCTGGCTACAGCAGAACTAACGGATGTCATGTGACCTCTGGACTACTGCCTCATTCCTGACTGCTCTTTCTTCTGCCCCCCAACCCCCATCCTGTGCCAGGTCAATGAGTGGCTTGTGTGTGGGGAACAGGCAGGCAGCATACAGGTCAAGGGTGCAGGTCAGCGAGCTGACCATGGGGAGTTCCAGCATTCCTTACAGTGCTGGCCCATGGCACCTTGCTCTCTTGCTCCCCCTTAGAAGCATCCACTTCTGCTCCAGAAAGCAGGTGAAGGATTACCCCTCATCTCTACCCCAGGCAGGGCATCCCAGCATTTATGCACCCACCCCTCCAGCGCCTGGCTGCTTGTGTTTCTGTGATCCGCTCACCTATCTGTCTCCACTGACAAATACAAAATCATTGACGCCACGTGATTTATCACTGAATCCCCAAAACCTGGCTGGGAAGTAGCAGGCCCTTTTAAAAGCTTTTGTGGAAGCAAAAGGAGGCAAAGTGAAGAAAAGGAAAAGAGACAGATTGAGACAGGGGAGAGAGGAGGCATCATCGATTACCTCCTAATGCTGCACGCTACTACTAGATTCTAGAAGTGTTCCTTCCACCCAAATGTCTACTTTACTCGCCCAGTACCTAAAATCTTCGCCTTGGTGGTTTGTTCCTGGGATAGAGACACTGTCTCCAGGATCTCCTTGTTCCTTTTCCAAAAGAAAATGTGTTAAATTATTAACAGTCAACCTTGGTGTTTGTTTACACAGAGGATTTTCAAAAGACAGATGGAAGCAAAGCACATCAGTACTTGGGTACTAACTGTGGGGAAAGGAAACCCTAAAAGGGAACAGAGGGGTGAGAGGCTTAAAAAGCAGTCAACCTCAGTGAGTCAGAACCCTAAGAATGAGGGCATGCCATCCCCATGTCCACTCTGCCCTTCCTGCTGTCCCTCTCCCTGTAGGCATCACTTGAGCGAAATTCAGACTCTCCTTGGAGCCTGTTCTCACACACAAGATGGTAACACTAGTGACAGCTACACCACCTTGGTTGCTGACAGAGTGTCTCTTCTGTCTCTCATTCTCTCTCATTTGTCCTTGTAGGATAAGTACCTGCTCATTATTATGTCAGTCCAGTGGCTTTGGGCTTGCTAAGGGAGAAGGCCCTCTAAGTCCACTAGCACCCCAGAAGTGCAAGAGGCATTACAGGTCCCTTGACCTAACGTTCTGTCCCTTGCCAGAGTCTTCTCCAGCATCCCTGGATCCAGCATCTCTGGAAGTGCACAGCTGGCTTCTGCTTGAACCCCTCCAAGGAAGAGGTGCTGCCTCTATAAACCCCATGGGCTCTATAGTACCCAAAAGCTGGTGTTCTGAAACTATGTGTGAGTTCAAGGGTAAGGAAAAGGACATGCCTCTGCCTCATTTTTATAATAGCTATAAATTTACCTACATAGATGAATAAGGTTTGGTGGTTAATTTTACATGTCAATATGACTGGGCTGAGGGAGGCTCAGGTAACTGGTAAACCATTATTTGTGAGCGTGCCTGTGAAGGTGTTCCTGTAGGAGAAGAGCATTTCAATCTGTAGACAAGTAAAGAGCACTCTCACCAATGTGGGTGAGGATCATCCAGTCCAGTGAGAGCGCAAACAGAAGAGAAGGAGCAAAGAAGAGGCAACTATGTTCTCTGCTTGATCCAGGACATCCACCTTCTCTTGGCCTTGGGCACACGTGCTCTGGTTCCCATATCTTTTCTAAGGGCAATGTTAAACTATGTGTACACACACACACACACACACGTTTCTTTGTGTGTTTAGAGAATCCCTAATAATACAACAACTATAAACAAACACACTGTCTTGATCACATTCCTTCAAAAGCTACTTTCTGCAAACAGAAAGAATAAACACCTGTGGTTCCCAAACATTTTGGTCTCTGGACCCTCTAGACACTTAAAATTTATTCATGGTCCCCTAAAATATGGGTTTGCCTATCAGCGTTAATGTCTCAGTAACTAACACAGAAAAAATTTAGACAGCTTTTTACCTATTCATTTAAAAACTAAGTTAAAGACCCATTGCATATTAATACAAATAACAAATTTTCGTGAAACCTGGCCGTATTTTCCAAAAGCAAAATATATACAGCAAGAAGAATGGTCACATCTTTTAGTGCCAGGTTTAAGAAAAAATAGCTGGGTTCTCATAGCTGTCTCTGTATTCAATCTGTTTTAAGACCAATGTCATGTCACCTCTGGAAAACTCCACTGTACACTTGTGTGAGAACCAGAGTGGGAGAGCCAAAACTAGTAGTAGTAGTAGCAGCAGCAGTACTTTTATTATTATTATTAAAGTAGTTTTCAGTTCATGGATGCTAAGAAAGCAACCAAAACTAGCTACATAGTTTGCAATTCAAACTGTCAAAGTGTGGTCCCTTGTTCAACGGTTATTAAGAATTTCAATACAGCCACAGCAGAGCATTCAAGGCACAGGGGGCCCTGCGTGACTGCAGGAGTTCTGAGGACAACTTCAAGAGTCCCCAAACCTGCATCTTGAATCCAATAGCTGACGTGGGGCTATGTGTATACACCAAGGTGCTGTGGAGACAGGCATTTGCAGGTGAGTGTGTGTTTGTGTGTACTGTTTGAGCTGCTGGAGGTAGGTTTTTGAACAACTCACATGCATAACAAGATAAAAGCATAACCTGTGCAGGTTTTCTCCCTGGTCATCTACCCCCAAACCTTCTACCCTTATTCAGCCTGACCTCCCCAGACCCCACTAGCTGATGGATTGCACCCTTTGCGTTCCAGATGCCTGCACACCAGGCAGTCAGATACTTGTCGTGGTTTCCTGTTTTGTGTTTTTAATTGTGGTTACAAGCTTTGATCAGCAGAACTGATATCGATGGTCCTCATTTTCCTGTTTGATGCTTGACACATAGTAGGCACTCTATGCATTTGCTGAGTTGAACTTCATAGTCTGGTGACTCGGGGAAATTCTACCTACTTAATGCTACGAACGACTGGCAGATGATTCTATAAAACACTTTCAAAAACCAATGGACATCCATAAGCAATGTGAGGGGCTCTGAGGTTAAGAGGGAAGGGACAAGGGAAGGGGTAGGGGGCTATGAGGGATGATGGTGGGGGAATAAATTGAATAATGGTCTTAGAATCCTTGTAACAAATTAGCTCATCTCAGTGAACCCTTACGTGCTTACATATGTAATGCAGGCCTTTTGCATCCTGGTCCAATCACCATTCTCTCCAGCACAGAGGGAAGTGGCTGTGGCCACCCTCAGACATCACACAATCAGAGTATTTATCCTCACCTGACATGGCAGACCGTCCTTCTATTCATGTGACGCTAATACTGCTGCAAGACCAAAGGACCCCAGACCTTGTTCAAACCTGCCACTTGACAGAGACTCAGAGATACGAAGTGCCGTTTGCCCAAGACCCCAGAGCTGCTAGGAGCTGCACTGGGGCGCACACCCAGTTCTGTGAACAATGAGGTAAGAGACAGCCACACCAGGAGAATGTGGACATGAGGACTTCAGGACAGCAGGGGCGTGACAGCTGTAAACTGACGCCTGATTTATCTGCCAGTCATTAATAGATAAAAATAAAGCCTAGAATATCTCCTCCAAATTCAGCTGGTCCTGAGCATCATCCTCTCCCAGATGTTTGTTTGAAACATCTTTTCTCCCCCTTGGGGCATCTTCTTCCTTTTCCCTTTCCTCCACCAGTCCCTTATGCTTCCTCCCAGGGTACACTCATCCCTTTGGGGAGAAGAAGAAACAAACCTTCACAAAGCCAACTGCTCCTTATAGTTGTGCATCTTTTTCTTCTTTCTAGCAGTGATAAATGCACCACCTCCCCTGTCTCCCAGGGGCCCTGTAGTCTGGCTGCCATCCCAGCCCTTTACAGAAACCACCCACCGAGGTCAATGATGTGCTTGTTTCTAAATCAAAGGGCTCCAACTTGGTGATAATTCTCCTTGATGACAGTGACTGAGCTTCCCTAATAGCAGTCGTTGTTATAATAATACAGAAGCTTTTATACTTAAAAATAGGTCAGGTGTTGAAGGGCCCTTTGTAAGTTCAGTAGTTCAAAGCATGGATTCTGGAATCAGATTGCCTGGGTCAATTCTTGCCTCCAAAACTGACAGCTTAGGTCCTTCATCGAGCGGTGCCTCGCCTTCCATACCTGGGAATATGACATTCCCTGACTCTCCACTGCCAGGTACACATTACATGCTGAGTGAGTAAGTGTGAGCTATTTTTGTTGATAAAGTATTTGTAAATCTAAGATGACCAAGGAGAATTTAAGCTTGTGGTAGCTGTTCCCAGTCACTAAATGGAAGTGTCAGTTTCTGCTCTGCTGTTTGTTTCTCCTTGCTGCTGTCATGCACCCCCCTCTAGGGCTCCTGGACATGAAACAGATCGATTTGGATATCTATTATGCAAATGATACTCCCTAGATGGTCTCCATAAGTGTCTTAGAGATCCCCGTAGGGGAACCATATCCCAATCACCCATAATCCATTTTAATGAGAAACAGAGTCAAATGAGCTTAAGTTCATGGAACACCATGGCTTGCAATAGACATCTCCAAACAGCACTTTCCACTTTCTGCAAGCTAAGCTCCTGTGTTCTCCAGTCCCCAGCTGTCTCCTAAATTTGCATGTCTCCTAAATTTGAAATTGATGCTATGGGGGCCTCCCTGGTGGCGCAGTGGGTTAAGCAACACACTATGAAGCAAAACGCAGCCACTGCAGCACAAGTTTGATCCCTGCTGCCGGCCAGGGAGGGGACCCACAAAACGCAGCCACTGCAGCACAAGTTCGATCCCTGCTGCCGGCCAGGGAGGGGACCCACATGGCGTAGCAGACCTCTTCTGCCTCACCCGCTGCTCCCCTCAGCAGTGTATTTCAGTCCATCTGCCTGTTCTGCTCCCCACTCTGTCTGGTGAATCCTCTCACCTCCCACTTGACTCTGGCCTGTACCCCAGCTCTCGTGTACATAAATAAATCTTTAAAAAAAAAAGAAATTGATGCTCCGTTCTCCCACATATTCAAGATTTTTCCCAACCTACTCTTCATTTTCCCTCGCCTCTGGCTGTCAACTGCGCAGTCACAAGCTCAACATTTTTCACATGTTATGTAATTCCCTCTTTGTTCTGGGCCATCATTGTTGTCATCATCATCGTCGTCATCATGGAAGATACTTCCTGTGTGCTCACTATGTGCCAACCTCCTTCCTAATGTGTATCATTGGGATCCCCACTGTCTAATGTCTTCCCTCTAATGTACATGTAGGATACTGCATTATCTCACTTTCAATTGATAAAAATGACCACCACTTTCATTTCCGTTATGAGTGAATATCTCTTTTAAGCAGTAAGATCACTCCTTTTGTGATATAGGGCATACAAAACTTAGTAATATTCATAGAACACCTCAAAACTGAGCACACACAGAACCCATAGATTACACACAACCAGTAGGCTGAGACAACCAGTAGGCTGAAGTTAAAATAACTGCCCCTATGACTCACTCTTCCCTTGGGTGACAATTGGTGTACCCTTGTCAAAAACATAACTTTGCTCCTAATTATAAAATAGCACAAGCTGAAAGATGATTAGATCTGTAGATTAAGTGTTTACCAGGTCTCAGGCTCTGTACTGAGAGCTTTATGTCAATTATCTTATAGAATCTTCAAAACAATCAAGAGCGTACGCTTGTTATTATCGCCATTCTACAGACAAGGAAACTGAGGTTAAACAAATAATTTGCCCAAGTCATAATAAGCTGAGATTCATACACAGGTGCATCTGACTTCAAAGTCCATGCTCTCAGCAGCTCGGTTTTTAGACCGACTTCTGTAGCAGTATGTTCTCTTGGTTTTCCATCACCTCTGACTACGGATGTCCACTCTGGCTTCTGGCCCTTCCACCATCCTCTGCGAGACTCCTCCAGCCCAGGAGGTGATCACTCATCTCCCAGCATCATCGATCCTGACTGGAAACCTCTACATCCCATCCCATTCACCCCAACTCGCCACAGTCTGGCCAAGGGACATAAACAACGCACGTTTGTTGACTGAATGAACAGATCACCTTTTGAAAGGTTATTTTGAGCTGAAGGCAATGGAGAAATAACAGATATAGAAAGAACCCTCTGCCTTCCCACCTCTCTGCCTAAATGTGGTGCATAAAGGGCATAAATTTCTCAGTACCGGGAAGGAGAGAACATCTTTATTACTGAAATGGACAACTGACTGCAAGATGGTCCTGAGTAAAAAATCCTTACTAAAATAACCCTTACCTTCCATTCATTTGCCCCATATCATATTTCCTAGCCACATTTCCACAACTTAACACCCTCAGAACTCCAGACCACTTTCCTTTGCCCAGACACCACTCTCCAGCTGATTGCCCTTTAATAAAATGCATCAAAGGCTCCAAATCTAACCCCTATTTTGAGGTTTTCACTTCTTTCCTATAAAGCTCCCCTATCACATAAAAATACTACCATTAAATAAAATTTTGGTTTTCTTCTGTTAATCGATGGTTTGTCAACCTAATTTACAGAGTCCAGTCTTAGAACCTAGGAGTATAGCCGAAAAAAATTTTTCCCCTACAAAGGTATTATTAAAAAAAAAAAAAGCCAAACACAGTCATTTCTAAATAATGAACACATTTAGACAAAACTATTGTCTATTGTTATTATGGTAGGGGAGAGGAAGCAGGACGAGGACTAATCTTTTGTTTAGAAAAGCTTGGTAATGAGTCCTCAGGTATAAAAGCTTCTCTGGCTTGGACTAGAATGAGGAAGCAGAAACAAAGGAAGCTCAACATGCTCTCCCTAATTAAGTACCAAGAATTCCTCATTTTTCCCTTGTGGCCTAAGTCATAGGCACATTGGAGAGGTTCTGGAATTACATAAGGAAAGAAAATGAAAGAAAGTATTCTTTCTCTGGCTTAGCAACACAGGACAATAAACAGGTCAAAGGCAGAGGTTCTAGATGCTATGGTGGTTCTTAATAATTAGTGCTTACTCTGTACCAGGCATGGCCCTAGGTATCCTGCAAGTATAGGGTTATTTCATCCCCACAACAATCCCTCTGGAGATACTTATCCCCATTTTACATATAAGAACACTAAAGCACAGAGAAGTTAAGCAACTTACTTAACATCACACTGCTGCATGGAGGTACAGCTGGGATTTGAAGCCCAGAGAGCTAACTTAAAGAGCTATGTTTTTTTACTATATTGCAGGTGAGTGTGCCTACTCAGCAATGTAATTCCGTTAGCCCAGAAAAAAAGTGGGAAGTAAAACTGAGAGCAAACTAAATTTATCCTCCCTGCCCTGGGGGCTAAGTGGTACAGAGAGCTGAAAGTAGACCCCAACATCGGTGAGGGTGGAGCTGGGGGAGGTGATGGGAAAAAAGCAGCCCGCAGGAGTTCAGAGCCCTAGATGGTTTGCTCTCTCCTTTGCTGAATCCTCTAGGGAATGGGCTTATTTCCTGGTCTTTTTTTGTCCTCTCTGGTTATTAAAGGAAGGAACGAACCCAGTTACATCTGGACCACTCCGAGATGCCTTCAATAGAGAAGGGTTCAGAAAGTGATACGTGGTTTGAAAAGTGGTAAGCCAAACCTGTGTGCCCTTGCCACTGAGAAAAGAAACAAGAGGAAGTTGTAGCTCTAATCCCACCCCAACCCCCCCTCACACTTCTCCACAGTGGGAGGATGAGCAGAGCTGACTGGGGTGAGGGAGGCTCACGATTCTTGCTTGCTTAAAGAGAGGACAACATAGGATTCCAGAAAAAAGAATAAACGGTCCTTTGTCTTCCTTTCCATGAACATCGCACTAGAAGGAAGCAGGGAAGCTCAGCCCCTGGATTTCCTGACAGGAAACCTAGACTTTCTGGGGTCCCCTATTCCCCCTCTCTCACTGGCCCTGGTGCAGTTCCAGGGGAGTTACCTGCCTGTTTGGTAAGCAGATGCCAGAAAGGTCTAAGATGCAAGCTCACACCATTCATGTTTAACTCTGTTGTTTCTAGAAGCAACAATTTTTAAATCTCAAAGTCACCAAAGATGGATACCATAGGTATTTTACTCCATATTTACCTGAACTTACTGTGTGCTGATTCTCTTTTGGGCACTGAGAAAATAGGAAAGAATCAACAATTCAGCACCTCAAACTCAACTTGCTATATTAATTACTTGATATAATTAATATAATTAATTACTTTCCTGAACTCCATTCCCCATCAGTAAAGCGGAAATGTGGACACCTGCTAAGAGGGGTGTGGTGATATTATTAAATATTAATTCTACATGAAGGCATCTGGCATCATCACACACAGCAATTTATTTGAATTTAACATCTATATTAGATTTTAATCAATTTCTTATTAATAGTTATTCACTTGGAAATCCATAAGACAAAGTTTCAACACTCCCAGATCTTCCTTTCATGTGTGCTTTGATATACACACATATAACATAATTCATTTATAATGCAAGGTGTAGAATTACCAGTTCAAAGGGCCAAGGGGCTCAAATATTCCCAGGAAGAGATCCTTGGACACCAGAAGAAGCAGGAGCTGCGTTGGTTGGAAGAGAGCAGGTTGGCACGGCAGGTTGAGTGTGCACTGTGGAGCATCTGCAGCACCGAGGCACGTGTGTTCGATCCCCAGCTGGGGAAGGGGACCCACATGGCGCAGCAGACCTCTCCTGCCTCACCTGCTGCTCCCCTCAGCAGTGTGTTTTGGTCCATCTGCCTGTTCTGCTGCCTGCTCTGTCTCTGGTGAATCCTCTCACCTCCACGACTCTGGCCTGTACCCCTGCTCTTGTATGCATAAATAAAAAATGTTAAAAAAAAAGGAGGAGCAGGATTTGGGTATGTGGCAAGGAAAGAGGGGGCTTCAGGTTTGGGGTATCATGTCACCTTCCCTCGGACCCCTCCTGGTACTCCCCACAACACATCCCTGGGATTGCACATACATCACCTGTCTGATTGCAGAAGGACAATGGACAAAGGCAATTTAATAGAGCCTGCTTTGCAGCCGAGAATCTGGGACCCAGAAAATACTATGTGGCTTTCTCAATCTCAACTTGAATTTGTCAGAGGTTGAGGGGCAAGGGTGTCCGGGTAGGGAGATGGCACTGCAGCTGTAGGCATCAACTGAAAGAGTAGCCTGGCAGTTGGAGTAATAACCACAGTGAAGAGAACCTCATGACAAACGGTTGACCTCTGCCGAGCACTCACTTGTGCTGGGTATCAGGGAAAGTCCTACATGTGGATTGACTCATTTTATTCTCCTGACAACACTACGGTTTAAAAAAATATTATTAGTGTTAATTTTTGTAGAGAAAAAACAAAGGCTTAGATTGCTCCAGAAACTTTCCCCAGGGTTGCGGGATTTGTAACTGGCAGGGTCAGCTGCAAACCCAGGTCTTCCCTCCCCAAGCCCCTAAATCACCATAGCAACTTCTATGCCGACCAGTAGAAAGGAGGTGTGAGAATCATGCAGGCTCTGCAGTTTGAGCACAGACTCTGGGGCAGGGGTCAACAGCTCCCTTCTTCTCTCCACTGTGGAGGGCACACTGTCTCATCTCCCATGCCAGCCTCTTATCTGCAGACGACTCATGCTCTGCTCCTCTCAACAGGACCTCCCTGCCCTTCGTCTCCCCAGCCGGTTTCAACGATCATCAAGTTTGTCCACAACTGCCTGACAACCCGGCACCCCAAGTCCCAAATGTGACTGGACTGGTACAAAGAACAATGGGGCTCTCCCTTCTGTTTATCATGAAATCATACTTTCATTATTACTGTCTCAAACGGGATTAGGTTTTTAGTGATTGCATGTTTCTCTAGAGCTTGTGGTCAACTAGCCCTCCTTAAATCAACTGAAAACTTTCCTACTGTGTGGGAAAATCTCCTGAGAATTCCCAATGCTTAATCTTGTTGTTCCGGGAATTTTAAAGAGAAATTACAAAAGCAATACATGTGTTTCTGTTTCAAATCAAATTAAATGGAAATGAATAAAGAAAAAGCAAATCATTTCCCTGTCCCCCTCCATCCCATTCTTTTTCTCCCCAAGGTAACCCATATTAATAGTTTGCAGCCTAGTTTTACAAACCATATATTACAATGTACAGGGTTCTTTTTAAAAGGGTCATACACAATGTCAAGTGTCAGCAATGATAGACTGCCTGCTTTTGTCAATAAAGTTTTATTGGAACATGACCATGCCTACTCATTTAGGTATTATCTATAACTGCTTTTGCACTACATGGCAGAGCCTAAAATATTTACTAGTTGGCCCATCATAGAAAATATGTGTCTATTGCATGAGAATGCCTTATGTATTATGCTCCAATCTGATTTTTCTCTTAAGAAAATAACATGGACATCCTTTAAGTTACTGGAGATAGGCCTAACATGTTAACTAAAAGTTATTAAAAGTTGAGTATATCATAATATGGATGAAACAATGTTTCATGGTTTCACTATTTGTGATATAATGACAAATGTATATTTTTGTCTTCATCTGGTTCCTGGTACAGAGCTACTGACAACCTTGAACTTTGCAGTGATAGCAGTAAGAGGAGTAATTCATGTTATTCATAGTAACCAAACCTGAGTTTATGCTAGTGAGTGACTCTTGGTGAGTCCCTAGATAACTTCAGCTTGGGGAGCTGGTTGGCAGAGGTACTAACCAGGTGATGAGAGGGTTGGAACTTTCAACCCCAACTCCATTTTCCTGGAATAGGAGAGGGACTGGAGATTGAGTTAATTCCCCAATGACCAATGATTTACTCAATCACACCTATGTGATGGAATCTCCATAAAACACACTAAAGAAAGGACTTGGAGAACATCTGGGTTGATTAGCATATTACTGAGCTGGCAGTATGGTGCACCCCAAACTCAATGGGCTTAAAAGCGTCCTCATTCAGGGACCCTTCCATGTCTTGTCCTATATATCTCTTCATCTAGTGGATCACATGTATCTGTAACAGGATGGTTCCCCAGGAAAGGGGAGGTTCCAAGGGAAAGTGGAGCTGAGCAGAGGGAAGAGACTGAGGAAGGAAGGAAGGGAGAGAGGAAAGAAGGGAGGAAGGGAAGGAGGGAGGGAAAGAGGGAGGCCGGGTTAGAAGGAGACCAGAGGAGGCACTGCTCTGGTCTGACTGCTTCTGACCCTTTTCTATGGGCCCCTGCCGAAGGTGCTTAGACGTGTGGCAGGCTTTCGGGCTTCGCTTTGGGCCAATCCTGTTTGGATGGACTTTTACCCACAAGGG
This sequence comes from Galemys pyrenaicus, assembly GCA_019455555.1. Taxonomy (NCBI): domain Eukaryota; kingdom Metazoa; phylum Chordata; class Mammalia; order Eulipotyphla; family Talpidae; genus Galemys; species Galemys pyrenaicus. The sequence goes on from JAGFMF010011862.1 coordinate 2,076,828, forward strand.
GACAAGTAACTTTGGGTGCTTGATTTGGAAACCATTCTTTGTCTTTCCTGTATTGCACACTAATTGCATTAAAGTTCCTTTCTATTAAAGATCTTATATATTTTGTCTTGATGCAGCAGATGGCAGAACCTATTAAGAGCAGGCAGGTTTTGGGGTTCTAGGGTGCCCCTGTAACAAAACCTTTATAATAAACTGTAATAGCAAGTTGACAGTTTCCCTGGTTCTATTACAGAAAAGTACTGAAACTGAGTTGTGGGCTGTAGGGTCCTCTTTGGATCTGTAGCCAACTCAGGTAAATGTAAGTGACCTGTGACCCCACCCTTGCAGTTGGCATCTTAAGTGGGGGAAGTCTTATGGGCTGATCTGTTATCCTGTGGGTTTTCGGTTAACACTGGTAATTCATACCAGAACTGAGTTACTTGTGGGATACCCAGTTAGTATCTGCAGAAAATGGAGAATTGGTTGTGTGGCTACTCTTACATTTGCTGTCAGAAGTAGAGCGGGGTATTCACAAGTTCATCATAGTAGTGCTATTTTGATGAATCCTCAGATTGTTTCCAGACTTCTGCTATTACAGATGATACTGTAATAAGCATCTACTCTATGAAGCATAAAACAAAACTGAATATAATGAAGACATCCACATGGCTTCAGTGTGAAGCTTCACCACACTAATAAGCCTCCTCAAACAGCAGTTGCCACCAGCCTGGGTATTACCAGACTCCCGGAGGAGAAATTAAACTTCTAGGGAGGAAAAAAAAAACACGTCTCCAAGCAGAAATCTTGTCCTGATAGACTTGCCTGGATGCACTCCAGCTTTCTGCTTTACCACAGAGCTTTGTCCTGGGCACCATCTCTGTCACCTGACCCACCCTCACATCCTGTGAATTCCTCCATCGCCTTAAGCTGGGATACCCCGAAACTTTATCTAGGCAGGGTTTTCTGCCACTTGTAGGGCAAAATGTGCCTTTGGAACAGGGTTAAAGGAGATGAGCTCAGGAGAAAGAGCCTCTGATGCTCAAGATGCAGGAAACATACACGGATCACTTGTTCCTTATCTTTTTAGGGTCACAGACCCCCTGAAAGCTGTAACTCTGTTCCCCAGAAAATCCTCTGTGCTTTCTCTATGAATTCTGCATAAATTCAGGGTCTGTGCAAACTTCCTGAAGAGGTTATGTATGGTGCACAATCCCAGGTCAACAAGTCTGGCCCCAGGTACACAGCAGGCACCTTCCTGAGTTAGTAAGGCCTCCCTCTGTCATTGGTTTAGGCCACAGCTGACTTCTCTGTGATTCATTAACACTTCCTTTCCTCGCATCATTGACCTTGTGCCTGCTGTTCCAAAGGTCTTCCTCAGGCTGGCTATCATGCGCTTCCTCCTCTTTCCGGCTATCCTGTTTGGGAAGACAAACTCAATTCCCAGCTCTGACACCTCTCACTGGGCACAGAATGGCACCATCAATTCCAATGACCCACATCATTCTTCCTGCTGCTGCTCTCACCCTGACCTGCTTCCTAGGCTCTGGTTCAAGTCCACACTGGAAAAACCCTTTCCCCTCTAGTCCTCTGCCATCTGGATCAGTCTTCCGGAACATTCCTAAAAGCTGTAAATCTTTCAAGGAAATTAGATTTTCCTCTCTGGCTCTTGCTTGTAAATTTGATGACTCTGTAGTTGCTAAATATTAACAAAGGAAGTTTGACCAAAAATGCTATGGAAGTGTCAAATTCAATGGCCAAGGAAGCTCTCTGGAGGTATTTATTTGTGCTGCCCACTACTGGTTAGAAAAGAAGTAGCAGACAAACCCCACCCCAGTCTAGGACTGACACAGTTAATTTATCCGGATTTTAAATCTGAGTCTCAGAAAGTAACATTGGTCTTCATTATTTACAAAGACAGAGTGCACTATAGTCTGTTTTAATGCTTCATAATGTCCATGTTATTGCCCTCTGGCCCATAAGTTTCCTTTCCAGGAATCAGTCCTGAAGAAATAGCAAGAAATGCAAATAAGAGTTTACCACCAGAGATAGCATTTTGCTAATGATAGTAGAAAAAGTCAGAACAAAGTCAGCTAAGTGCCCAACTACAGGTGCTATGACCCAGTCATAAGACGGAGTATTAGGTTCATCTGTAAAATGCTGTTAATGAAGAACTTTTAGTGATATGAGGAAATATTCATAACATGTTAAGCAAGCAGGATACAAAGTCATAAGCACCGTACACTCTCAACTACACATATTCAGAATAAGTCTGCAAGTAAAGCACAAGTTCTATCCTGTTTTCTCTGACTAGTGGCATTAGGCTATTTCCATATTCATGTTTTCCAATGACCTGGATGTGATATTTGTAAAATCATAGGGAAATAAATCATAAAACATTTCTGTATGGTGGAAAGAACACAGACTTCATAATAAAATGATCTAGATTTATATCCTGCCTCTTCTTTGGGCAAGTGACTTAATCTGTTTCCCTGGGTTTGATTCCTCAATGATCAGAGAAGATAATAGTAGTGCCTGCTTCACCAAATTATTGTGAGATACTTATCGTCTATGTAACAAACCTTACTAATTAACCTTTACCTTCCAATAGTCCCCCAAATACTTCTTTTCACAATTTACCACCTTTAGAAGCCCACTTTCTCACCATTTATCACCCACTGTTAAAATGGTATACAAGCTCCCAGTCCTACTGTACTTTTACTAGGTTTGATGTCATCGTGATGAGATGTGGGGTCTGGGTGAGTGGAGTCCTAGGGTTACCTCTGGGAAAAGTTTTGGCAGCGTTCCCCTTTTAGCAGCAAAAGGCAAGTTTACCCAAGAGAGACAAAGACGTTTGCACAGATACAGGCAGGGGAAGGTCACATTTTAAAAGGACAGGTCTTAGGAAAAGGAGAAAGAAAAAGAGAGGTACCTACAGTCACAGCTGCCTTTTGCTGGTGCAGTTGTATTGATGTAGTGTTCCTTTTGGAGAGATTTATTCCTTTGTGGAATTATTATCTAAAGTTAAATTAATTGGGGCCTCCCTCGTGGCGCAAGGGCTTAAGTCTCAGCACTGTCAAGCTACAGGCAGCCACTGCAGTGTGAGTTCGATCCCCAGCCAGGGAGGGGACCCACATGGCACAGCAGACCTCTCCTGCCTCATCCACTGCTCCCGTCAGCAGTGTATTTCAGTCAGTCTGCTGTTCTGCTCCCTACTCTGCCTATGGTGAATCCTCTCATCTCTCCATACCTCTGGCCTGCACCCCAGCTCTTGTATGCATAAATAAATAAATATTTAAAAACATAAAATTAAATAAATTACTTCCAGGGGGAGATTAGGGTGATATGTAAGGATAGGCGTTCTCTACAATGGGCCTCCATCAACACATCCCCACCTCTAGTCTGCGCCTTCTGCTGCTTTCTGTAGGAGTCTGAGTATTTGCTATAGTAGTAGATACAGAAGGATTTTTCACCTCTAAAACTGGTTTAACAATAACGTTAATCATTTCCCTACCTCCAGTTTCTGGTCTTATGACACCTCCAACCTAAATTACTTTTAGCCTCCATCAGGTTTCTACTTATTTCTTCTGAGGATGCCCACATGTATACAAAGTAAACCTTTTCCATTTAATTAGTTTAATGCATAGGACACAGATACTAAACCTAAGAGCATAGAGGAAACTTTTCTCTACATTACCAACAGTTGCTAAACTTACTAGTGACCTATGCTTCAGTTGGAGTCCCGGCCTTTTCAGCTGTTCAGACCAACCACCATCTTGCATGAAAAGGTCCCCAAGGCGGTTGAAACAGTATCTCAGAGGCAGAGTTGTGGAATGCTAACAGGCCACTGGAGAAATTCTCCAGAGTCATCTAGGGGCTAAGAACTGAATTTTCACATGTTGTTCACACAAGGCCTGGGGTATCAGTAATGAAACATGTTAGCCAATTTGCAAACCTAGGTCACCTTTCTACTACTTTCACACTTATCAACAAGCTACTAATTCCACCAATAAAAATCTACTTTTGACATTAGTTTGTTAATTAGCAAAAACATTTGTTGTTTCTTAAGGTAAAGACAAGCGGCACTTAAAGGGGCCGCTTTCCTGATATAATTCTAGTCAGATGCCTGACTAGAAAATTAACTGCCTGGGGTGGCGGTGGGGTGTCACTCCATGATATATATAAGTATCAATCACATAGTCTATTCTGAAATGCTTCAGAGTAAATGAATGACACATTTAATACCTGTAAAGCAATAAAGATAGTTCCTGGTAAAAGCATACAATTGTATGTCTAATAAAAACAGGGGGAAAAATTCTAGGTAATGCCATATTCTGAATTTTGCATTTCTTACCTGTACTGCCTTATAGGTTTTGAACTGGAACATCTTTTCTTTTTCTTACTTTTTTCTAATTTATTTAGATTTTCTCATTCTTTTTGCAGTGTGGCCACGCTGCATGGGAAAAAGACAGATGGTAAGAGTCTTCAGCGGGAATAGAGTCAGTGCCCTAAACAGGTTCCTAGGCCTGGAAAATTTACCCCACCCCAGGCCTTCCAGGTCTCACTGCACCTCAGGAATCCCATATAGGGGCCTCCTTTGGTATTCTGAGAACTCTCCATTCAGGGCAGGTTTTATCAGAGAAATGAAACCACAAAGAACCCAGCTCAGATAACAGGATTAATTAACATTCTTCTCATTCTACAAACAACCCATCTGGGAGGAGTGCCACCCACATCTTCTGGGGTGGGTCTGAAGCTGCCAGAAACTGGCCTGGGGTTTCCTGGTCAGCCCTGCCCAGTGCTTGGCTTCTCGAGGAATGGTGTGTTCTAATAAAACTCCCTTTGTTCTCAGGCTCCTTTCTCCTTTCCTGTCCGTCCCACTGGTTCTCGGCTTTGTGTTTCCAGGTTACCGCTGACAGACCGAAGCTGGCACACATGATATTAATAGTGGTTAAGAGCAGCAACTAACATCTACATAGATTTGCTCCAAACTAAGCACTTGAATTCAGGACCTCCACATGAGGGAGACGTCCCTGAGGGCCCCAGCTCTCACAGCTGCCCACCTAGAACCTGTCAGCTCCTTACAAAAGATTTGCCCCTCTAAGCCATTCATGAGCAGTGGCTTTGTGGCTGAAGACATTTGCAGAGAGAAGGCATGCAGACCGGCATCAGTATACACGGTACAGAGTAACTTAAAACAATCCCCCTGCTAGCTCTATCCTTCCACCAAAACCCGTTTCTCTCCCCTTCCAATTACCACTACATTTTTCCCTCTTCCTTTTGCCCCACTCAGCCTCGTAATTCCCTCGATTTTCCAGATCCAACAAGCTCAAGTTCCCACCTTGCGATGCCCACCTGCTGCCTCAGCCTGACCGTTCTCATTCCCATTTACACAGACAGCAACAGGCTCAGAGGGGCACTTGCCACTGTCACGTGACCTGTTCTGGCCCAGGGAGCTCCAGAGTCATGCTCACGGTGAAGGAAGCTTCCTCTAAGCCTACGGCCCACTTAGCCCCAGAGAGTCCCAGCTGAAACCTGTTCTGCTCACTCTCAGCCGTGCCCCGGCCTAGAACCTTGTGATCACCCTACTGAAGCCATCGCCCCTCTTTGCACCCTGTGTCTGGCATGCAGAAGTGCTCAAATCACTTCAGGGACGCCTGTCCCCAGGGGGTTCCTGGGATAGGTGTCACTCACCTGAACCCTGCCTCTGTCTCTGAGTGCACAGAGAGGCTCAGTTTCCCCAGGCTGACCAAATTGGCCTCTCCCGTGCTGTCTCCATTTATCTCCCTGAGGACTCCACAGCCCAGGGGAATCAGGCGGGCTCCAACCGCCCACCCCATGGGGCATGAAGGTCGAGAGGCTTGTCCAGCTCGGCTTTGTATTTCATCTCCACCCACCTCTCTGGGAGAGAATCAGGATTGAGATGGATTACACTTGTTTATGGGTTAATGTTTCAAGCGAGAGTTGGCTGGAGTCTTAATAGAATTAATTAATTCTTTCTGTGCCAAGAGGGAAGCGAAAGGAAGATAAGGGCAAACGCTACCACTACTGGCTCTGAGATGGCCCCAAAGACACTGCCAGGTGCTCATCAGGGTCCTTTCACTGCTCTGATTTTCTCCGGTGCAGGTTCGACTGTTCAGAGCAGTAAGGAAAAGCATTCTTTCCCTGTTGCATGTCACTGCGTAGGGAATCAGCTCTGTGGGTCTGTGTTTTCATGTGTTAGCTGTAGGCAGCATGAGGACAGGGACAGGTGCCCTCCCAGCCTCCCTCTCGCTTTAGGACAGGGACACAAATCCCTTGCCTACCTGGGCAGGTAGCAATGGTGTGCTTAAAGCAAAGGCGGGAGCGAGAATGGCTGGTGTGTGTCCCAGCCTTCACGGTAATTCGTGTGGGCTGGTAAAGTGAGGGATTAGTAACAGTAACCTTTCCCAAGATGGCTGTGGCAATAAAAGATGAAGCCCTTAGTAAGGAGTCTGGCATGTACTGTGAAATGCACATGTGCTTTGTTACCGCAGCAGGCTGGAAGGAAAGTGAATGTGGCTGTAGGTGTCTGGGTAACAGAGAAGAAGGCACTATGCCAGTTTAGACAGAACATGCATCATGCTTCAGCTGAACTTGGCAGTATGAGTCCAGGGGCATATATAAACTTAGTGCTTCCAAAATTTTCCAGGTGTTTGAAAGCATCTCCAAATGCAGATTTCATGTGACATCCTCTAATTCATAAGGGCTGACAGTGAATTTTAAAAATTTTATTAAACACTGGGATGGACAAACGAGCTGGTAGCTTGATCGTTCTGGGAACTTCCCAACTGCAGCCTCCGCTCAGTTACTCCATTCTGTCCCTGCAGAGTGGATGTGGCCAGAGCTATGCAGCATCTTTTATTGTATCTGAAGTAGGATTTGGCAATCAAAGGGGAAGAGAGTTGACAGGGACAGGCAGCTGAGACTCAGATGGGGAGCGGTGGGTTGGCAATGTCCTTTCCAGTCTATGAAAGGGTCTCGTTGGATAGCAGGATAGCAGCAAAAGTCCAAATTATGTATGGCTTTATAAATGATGCCACTAAACCTTTGACTTATGAGGCCACCCTTACTTTCTAGATACCGCCTTCAGATGGTGACTAAGAGTCTGCACTCAGGAATCAAGGCACCAGCATTAAGGCCTGGCCCCTTTGGCGGTGTGACCTTGAACTCACAGGTTAACCTTTCTGTGACTTGTTTTTACTTGTAAACATGAACCATGCCTATCTCACAGCTATCATAAGGAATGAAAGGAATGAAAGGCTAGCATAGTGCCTAGCGCACAGCAATTACTCAATAAATATTATTAGGAACATAATATAGTCATTTCAGTAAATATTAGTTCTTACTGCTCAACAAAGCAACACAAATTGATGAGGTACTTAACGTGGGCAAGTTTTAAAACAGACTCTATGGGACACGTTAGGACTTTGAGGCGAGATCCTATATCTTATTCACAATTACATTCCCAAGACAGAGCATAGAGCTGAATTTGAGGTTTCGAGGGGCTCCTGTTCTCAGTGAATCTAGAAGGGGTGGGGTTGGAGGATGTAGGGTCAGAATGATCAGGTATTTCCACTCTCCCACCACTGTGATGATGGACACCTGCGGTGCTGCGAGCATTCCAGGGTGGGCATGCGCAAGTGGGCGCACCTGA
>JAGFMF010011862.1:2084918-2095894 GCA_019455555.1 Galemys pyrenaicus
GCTCTCTGTGGTGAATCCTCTCACCCCCCCACACCTCTGGCCTGTACCCCAGTGCTTGTATGCATAAATAAATAAATCTTTAAAAAAAAAAAAAAAAGCCACTGAAGGCTCCAAGACTCTCCTTCCTTGACCCGTCTGCCCAGAACCATCCCAAACCCTGCTCCTGTGCCATCTTCCTGCCGCTACAGAGGACAAGACCTAAATGTGTAAAAATAAATAAATGAACAACAATGAGTATTTATGCTGTTAAGTCACCCAGGGAAGAACAATCTGAAGCAGAAGAATGTGGATCTCTGAGCCATCACAGTCACTGCTGGAAGATTTCAGCTTCAGAAGAAACCAGCTCAGATTCCAGCATTCAGGGAAAATGCCCTGGAAACAAAGGTGTGGTTTGGATATGGAGCAAAAAGGCATTCCAAGAGGACTGAGTAAACAGAGAGATGGTGACAAAGGACTAGGGACCCTGGGCAAAGGACCTCAGTGGTAACAGAATGTTCAGAAAAGCTGGCAGGTAAAGAAAACCAGGAAATCTGGGTTGATACTTGATTGAAAAAGGCCTCCAATCACGCCAGGTGATTAGATGTCACCCCTTCTTTCTTCATAACAACACATCAAATTTTTTGTCAAAAATAGTTCATATTTCTCGGCATCACTTGGCAGTGGGTACAACTGTGTGACTAAGTTATGATTTAGTTAACACCAGTGGCCTTAAGGAAAAGTCCTGTGTGGAAGGTCTGTGATGTGGCTGGTGCTTTAGCAGCCATCTTAGATTATGAGACAGACTGATAAAGCTGATGTGAGAGGAAGAAAGGGTCACTGATGACTACACTGAGTCTACAGTGTCAGACATTCTACATCTAGATGGTGACACAGGAAAATAAACTGTACCACTGCTTAAACTAAGTCACTGTTATTTTGTTTTTTGTTTTTTTACATGCAGCTAACCCTAATTGTGACCCATATGTAAGTCCATACTTTATCTTAGAGAAGCAGACAATCATCAGAAGGTTCTGAGCATGAGAATAAGGAGGTGAATGTGTAGTGTGGTGGGTATGAAGTGGAACGATTTGGCAGCACCTATGTAGTGAGGATGGGAGGAGGGAGAACACAGAAGTTGGAAGCTCAGAGAGGAGTTTAGTGAAGCAATCCATGGGAGATGAACAAATGTATGTATTAATTTGGATTCTCCAGACAAACAGAACCAGCAATATATATATGCACATACAATAAGTAGTTTCATGTAGTTATGGCAGTTGAGAAATCCCAAGATCTGCAGTTGACAAACTGGAGACACAGGAGAGCATATGATACCAGTCCAATTGTAAATCCAAATAGAAGACCAATTTGGTTCTCCCTTGTGGCGTGAGGGGTTAAGTTGCAGCACTGTGGAGCTATCAGCAGCCACTGTGGCATGAGTTTGATCCCCAGATAGGAAGCTGACCCACATCGTGCAGCAGACCTCTCCTGTCTTGCTCACTGCTCCCCTCAGCAGTATATTTCAGTCAACCTGCCTGTTCTGCTTCCCACTCTGTCTCTGGGGAATCCTCTCACCCCTTGCACTTCTGGCCTATACCCCAGTTCTGTATGCAGTTCTTGTAAAAAAAGAGAGAGAGATAAGACCAATGTTCCAGATAGAAGATAATCAGGCAGACAGATTGAATTCTCTCTTATTCTGCCCTTTTTGTTCTATCCAAGCCTTCACCTGATTGAATAAGACCCACCCACATTGGGAAGGGCATTCTGCTTTAATCAGTCTACCTGCTGAATGTCAATCTCACCCTAAGAACACCCCTAGGACAATATTTGACCAATCTCACCCAAAAAACACAGAATTACGTTTGACTAAGATCTGGGCACATAAAATTAACCATCACAAATGAATATGTGCTAGAACCTGTTTGGAGGGAAAATCATTCTAAGAATTGGGATAAGAAAGTCAATACACATCCTGCTAAATTGGTCTAACTAAAATTTACAGGCTTAGTGGCTCAGGCACAATCAGAGAATCTCACACTCTATGTATAATATTTCAAAGGAGGACTCAAGTTAGATTGCCTGGGTTCAGATCCTGGCTCCATCAATACCAGCGTGGCAACCCTGGGCAAGTTATTTAACTCCTCAATGCCTTGATTTCTTCTTCATCTATATGATAATGGGGGTAATCGTTTATATGCTAGAGTGGCTGTAAGCATTAAATGAAGTGAGCCAGTCAGTCAGTCACAGAGGTTTATCGTATGAGACCTGTTATGTCTCATGCTGTGCTAGCACTGGAGATCAGGATGGACAAGAAGATTAAGAATAGTGAGTGAGAAAGGCAATAAGAAAGTGATGAAATGAGAGCATTTCTGCATTGTCAAATGCTATGGTCTAGAAAAATACAATGCACGGTGTATACTGATGGTGTGCAAGAAGATTTTCAGGGGAAGTAGATGAACATTTCTATTTGTTTGTAATAGCTCTACATTGACAATAGCTATAGATTAACCTAGAAAAATACTTACTTTCCTACTGATGATAATGATATTTTTCAGTCAACAAATATTCCTTGAGTCCCTACCACATACTTTACTGGATAGACACTAAGGGGTACGGAGAACAAAACAGAAAAAAATCCCTGACCTGCTGGAACTGGCATTGTACATGCCCTTTATAATAAATTTAGTTTGCCTTTCTATGGACATTTAATATGAAAGTGAGAATCTATCTTGCTGAGTATACAGTGCCTAGTTGGCTGGTGAATATGGTGGAAATGGTAATGGTGATAGAAACTGAGCCACATCTGGGATGCCTGGATGGAGGCAGCTCATTATGTACCCATGGGAAGGAGGGATTCCAGGCTGGCACAATGACTAAGAAGCACTTGGCCATGACTCCCTCCAGTCCCTCTGTTCGTAATGCAAGTCTTCTATTTATTTTTTTTTAAGATTTATTTATTTATGCATACAAGTACGGGGGTACAGGCCAGAGGCGTGGGAGATGAGAGGATTCACCAGAGACAGAGTGGGGAGCAGAACAGGCAGATCAACTGAAGCACACTGCTGAGGGGAGCAGTGGGCATAGCAGGAGAGGTCTGCCATGCCATGTGGGTCCCCCCCATGGCCAGCAGCAGGGATCGAACTCTTGCTGCAGTAGCTGCGGTTTGCTTCATAGTGCGTTGTTTAACTCACTGCGCCACCAGGGAGGCCCTCTATTTATTTTTTGATTGTGTTTTTAGGCGTGTGAAATACCACATCAGAGTATTTCCATCTAGGTTTCAAGAAAATCCACCAATTAGATTAACTATGGCAAAGCTTTTTAAATAAAGAAAATGTTCAATAAGAAAATATTTATAAAGAAAAGTGGTTTTTGCTTTTTCTTAATAGTTGGTGAACCACGAGTGGCACTATAGAGAACCTGTTCTTCTGAATCTATTAATATCCTATAATTATCCTGTCAGCGCTCCCACTTAAGTAGTCCATATTGTATCTGCATTCTAAATAAACACTGCGTACTTGAGAATAATTTGTACCTCAAGTAGATCAACAGAGTCTCACCTCCCCAGTAAAACGAACAACATAGCAAGTTATGGTATGTTGCTGCCCTCCCCCCAGAACCCGCTGCACACCAATCCTGTCCCTACCCTCCATAATTCAGTCTCCCCCATAGGGAGAGAGGAATTAATGATCTGTACAGTAACTTTTATTCCCACAAGCTGTACTCATTTCATACCAACCCCCACCTTGCACCATCCAAGCTGCCAATGTTTATGGGAAGATCTGGGTTCAAAGTGTCGATGGTGAGTGAAATGAACACTTAGGGTGAAGGTGCAGAGCAGTGATCAAATGAAATACTACTAAGCCTTTCCGAACCAACACCTAACAAAGGTAATTATCGAGTGAGCTGTTTTGTAGTCAAGGCTCAGTGCAACTACAGAACCGCTCCTTAGCAACCCCGCTGCAATTAACAGTACTGTATGAAGTGCATGTATTCACTCACTCACTCAATAAGGGTATTGAGCTCCTCTGCCTAGTTAGGTACTGCAATACAAAGGTGAACAAAATGGGGCTCACAGTCCAGGGTGTGGGAGAGGTAGCAATCAAAACTATAAAGATAACATTTCAACCCATAAAAGGCACTAGAGAGGGAAGGCAGAAGTAACAAACAAGCTGAGGACCAGGAGAGGTGAGGGATAAAGAAGGACTAAGTAGGCAGAGAGGGTGGGAGATGTGTTCCAAGCAGAGAGAAACAGTGTAGATAAAATCCTGCTGGTGTGCTAAGAGCTAAAGGCAGTAAATAATGGCTGGAGATCTGAAACGGAAGAGAATAAAGTACAAAATAGGCAGGGGCAGGTCAGGCAGGGTTTTGGAGGCCATGGCAAAGGAGTTTGGATTTATTATGAGAGCACTGGAAAGTCACTGAAGATCTTTAGGCAGAAAGGAGATGACCAGATGTGAAAACGAGAGATAAGGAGGTGCAAGTCTGTTAATTGTCCACAATATCTACTTTTCCCTTTACCTGAGAATGGACATGTGGTCATCTCAGAATAAAGACTACATTTCCCAGCCTCCTTTGAAAGTGAGTGTCCTTGAGACTAAATTATGGCCAATGACATATAAACCTACTGGTACCATGTGGGAAGGGCCTCCAAGACTTCCTTTTAAGAGATAAGCTGCATGTACTCTTTGCCCTCTTTGTCCATTCCTTCATCCTGCAGCTTGGAAACCAGATGCTGCCATCTTCGCCCATGAGGAAGAAGCCACAAATGGGGAGCAACAAATTGATGGATCTTGTGTTCCTGGCATTGAGGAGAAGAGCACCAGCCAGGAAAAAATCTTTTGACTTTTTAGTTTATTGAGGTATAGTTTATATAGTTTTAGTATATAAAAATAACTCCCCAATGTGTCCAGTTAAGATGCATTGAATTTGGTGTGTTCTGATCATTGCATCCATTCATGGAACTACCAATGTACCCAAGATTCAGAACATTTCTGTCACCGCCCCCTGCAAAAATTTCATTCCCCTTTGCAATTTATCACTCTCTCTACTTCCAGATGCTACAACAATGATGCGCTTTCTGTGATTACAATTTTATTCTCTAGATATTTATATAAATAAAATCATACAGGATGTACCCTTATGTGTCTAGCTTCTTTGATTCAGCAAAATTATTTTGAGATCGATCCATGCAGTATTAACAGTTCATTTCTTTTTATCGCTGAGCAGGATCCTATTGTCAGAAAGTATGATAGTCTGTTTAGTCACAAGTTGATGGCATTTGGGTTGTTTACTGTTCTGGATGACTGTGAACAAAGCTGCTATGAAAATTTATGTACTAGCTTTAGTCCGGATGTACAATTAATTTCTCTGGGCAACCATCTACATGTGGAAGAGTTGGACCACATGGTAGGTATAAGTTTAACAATATGAGAAACAGTCAATTTTTTAAAATGAGTACAGCATTTTACATAAAACCAGCAGTAAGTGCATGCACATTCTTGCCAATATTGGCTTTGCGTGTCTGTCAAATTTTAGATATTCTAATGGGCATGTATAAGCTACCTAGATAGTTTTGTGAGAAAAAGAGCTAACTTCTTAGTTGTGTTTAAGTCGTGTTATTTTGGAATTTTCTACCACTCTTAGCCAAATCTAATCCTATTGCATACAGAAAGCCGGAGAGGAAGAAGTCTAGTTAGACTTCTATGGTTCAGGCAGGAGGTGTTGGTGGACTGAAATGGCCGGCTGTGGAGATGACAAGAAATGGATGGATTGAGGAAATGTTTAGGAGGAAATGGACTTAAGATTGCTAATGGATTAGATATGGAGTATTAAGAAAATCACTCAGTTACACAACAGAGTAGCTGGGTCTCAGACACAGGCCTGTTTAATTCCAGCTGATATTCCAAACCACAGTTCTCTTTGCCCCGTAGAAGCCTAAGTCACATGGAGGAGAACTATTCCAGCTTTAGCTATGATAAAGCTATTATTTTTGTTATTTGGATTGTTTGTTTTGGTGTGGAGGATGTTATTCTTGGCAGGAGATGCTACCAAAATGTTGATTTAGTATTTGTGAGGATTCTTGGTAATACTGTTACTGTTTTTATTAATTGTCATAAAATTATTATTATTTCTGTGTATGTCCTTTTTTCCCTCCAATTCGCGGGTGATCAAAGGACTTAAATAAGAATAGGCCCACATGAAGTCCAAAAATAAACAATGGTTTTGGGTGGATAGTTTTTATTTCCTCCTCACAACAGTTCAGTGTTTTTCTGCGCTTTATAAATAAAGGAAACTAAGACTCAGAGAGATTAAGTAACTTGCCCAAGGTCACACAGTTTATAAGTGATGCTTCCTACATTTGGGGGTTTCGCTTCCAAAATGGGAAAATTATACAAATGATCTGCTAAAAATCAGATCAGTGGAATTGTGAGGAAGAGCACAAGAAGTGGGGCAGGGCACCCGGACACAGGCTCAACAACTGGTAAATTCCTCTGAACACTATTAGACAGAGCTGAAAAATTCTCACCTCCGTTACATTCTCCGGCACCACCTAGCCATTCTTGTCTTGATAGAGAAATCCCTTTTAGAAAGTTACCTACCTTAATGAAAAATGGACAGCCTAGGGAGATGTGCCATTTTGATCCTCTGGCCTCACACACCCAGGTCAGTGCAGGCCCATTTGCAAAACATAATCAACCTACAGGGAACAAACTGTGTGTTCCCTCAGGAGAACAGATGTGTGTCCTCTGGGCAGGGCTGCAAAGTCAGTTCCCTACTTCCTAGTTTGGTGACCTAGTGCAAATTCCACAGCCCTGCAAAGCATCAGTTTCCCAATCTGAAAAATGAGAATACAACTTTTCTGGGATTGTAAAGTTGTAACAGGGTCGTCCCAAGAAAAGGGGACGTTCCAAAATCCTGGTTCCGCCCTAAGTGGGTGGAGCTAAAAAAATTCTGCAAAAAAAAACCCAGCAAGGAGACCTGGAGGAGACACGTAGAGCAGAGGGACATGTAAAAAAACTGTGCTTGCTTTTTGGTCTTGGACTGGTTGGAACAGATGTGGGTGAGAGACCCGTGGGGAAGTTAACAATAGCAGCTGTCATCTTAATTTTAATTTTGCTCTTTTCCTCCCAGATTTGTCTGACTCTTTCTAACCCCTTTCTATGGGTCTCTACTAAAAAGTCCTTTAGATGTGTGGCAGGTTTTTGGGCCTTGCTCTAGGCCAATACTATTTAACTAAACTTTTACCCTCAAGGAGATGGGTAACTTTAAATGCTTAACTTAGTAACTATATTCTTTGTTCTTTCTTTATTATACCCTAGTTGTATTAAAGTTCCTTTCCATTAAAGGTTTTCTGTGTTTGTCTTAATGCAGCAAATGGCAAAACCCATTCAGAGAGGGCAGGCTTGGGGATTCTGGGATGCTCTTCTCCCTGCCCTGTAACAAAGTCAGGGCAAATGGAGCAAAATGCTGTTGGGTGAAGGGATCAGAAATATAACACATTAAAGTCTTAAATTGTTTTCTGAGCAGGTCCTATTTGCCAAGAAGCAAAATCTCTCCAAAGATTCACCTCTCATACGTGCCCTCCCTGGAAGCTGCACACCAGAAAGACTGACTTCTATCCCCAGAGGGAAGTTGGCACTGGGATGAGAACTCACCTAAAGAGACCTTGTCACGCAACTATTCTAACTCCCATCTATTCTCCTAAGGCCCGGTTATCATTACTAACAGTCATTTGTTTTCACATAAATGTCCTTCCTCCCTCTTCTTCCTCTGTTAAATGGTAAATAAGCCTTATGGTTGTTAATTTAAGGTATCAAGCTGACTGGGTCATGGAGTGCCCAGATATTTGCTTAAACATTATTTCTGGGGGTGTCTGAGAATGTGTTTCTGTAGCAGTGTAATAGCCATAGAAAGGGGACGTTCCAGGTTCCCTGCCTCACTCAAGAAAGGGTGGAGCTGAGCAGGGAGGAAAAAACTAAAGAGGAGGAGAAAGAAGCAGAAATGGGGAAGAAATTGAGAGAGACGAGGAGAGAAGACTGGAGGAGGCACCTGGCGTAGAGAGACTCGGAAGATGAAGTCACACTTGCTTCATGGCCTTGGACTTGGACCAGATGCTCTTGGGGGATGTGAAGAGAGACACTCAAAAGAGATGTGGCTTAGAGACCCATGGGGAGGGTGCCCCTCTCTACCTCTCCATCTCTCTGTTTATTCCTCCTCTTCTGCCCTCTCTCCTCTCGTTCAACTCCACCCTTCCTTGGGTAGGGTAGAACCTGAAACCTGAAATGTCTCCTTCCTGCAGATAGCACGCTGTTATACTTCCAGATGAGATAAACATTTGCATCCAGGTATTCATTTAAACTGTTTGCCTTCTGAGGGCTTGAATAGAGAAAAAGGAAAATGATGGAAGAATCTGACCCTCTGTCCGAGTGAGCGGAGACTTTGTTTTTCCGATGCCCACACCATCCTGTCTCCGAGCTCTCAGGCTTTAGGATTCAAACTGAATTAAACCTCTGGTTTTCCTGGGTCTCCAGCTTGCAGATATGTGGTGGGACTCCTCAGCCTCCATAAACATGAGAGCCAACTCCTCATAATATATATTTCCTATTGATTATAGCTCCCTGGAAATGTTGACTAATACAAGCCC
Source organism: Galemys pyrenaicus (assembly GCA_019455555.1). Classification (NCBI taxonomy): domain Eukaryota; kingdom Metazoa; phylum Chordata; class Mammalia; order Eulipotyphla; family Talpidae; genus Galemys; species Galemys pyrenaicus. The sequence continues at coordinate 2,093,539 of JAGFMF010011862.1, forward strand.
TGTATTCTAACCACTTCCTGGAATCACATTTTTCTGTGACCTCCTGTGAATGAAAATCTGTCATTTTTCTTGCTAATCTGCCTTTTGGCAGTTTAAACTTAATTTATTCATGAAGTTACCTAAGGTTGAGTGGGTTTATCATAAGGTTTTCAAAGGAGTTTCAGTATCAATAAGGTATCAACACAAAACTAGAGTTTGGTCTCTCTCTAAAAAAGGGAAAAAATATCTAGGATTATTGATCTTCTTTTAATAAGAAAGTAAAATTGAATTTTCTTAATGTTTTGAGTAATCCATCTAGGTAACAATGATTTTGTGTTTCATTGGGATAACTTCCTGTGCTTTCTATTATCTTTTTCATGTCTTTATTTAGGAGGACTAAGTCTTTGTAAAAAAGTGGCCTGTGATCCTATTTAATTAAGTGGTCAAACCTTTTAACATTTTTTACATTTTCCCCAAATCAAATTCTAAATGCAGTCTTTTCAAATTCAAACAGAGTTGAGAATTCCCAGAAGGGACCTGGAAAAATCTCAAAGGATTAGTTCTCTCACCTTGTAAAGAGAGATATATTGAATGAATTAGGTTTGATATGCTAAATTACATGAGAAGCTTTGTCAGACAAGAAGAGATACTTAACCTTCCCTACATTATATTTATGTGGGTTTATGTCATTAATATAAGTATTTCACAAATTACATAAGGCTGCTAGCAATTTGTCAATGTCTATTTTATTGTCTATGATATGTCCTGATACAATGTTTTTAATCATAATTTCAGTCACTATCTTAAAATACTATATGTCACAGAGACAACCAAATTTCCTTGTCAATGCATTATAATGACCCTTATCATATCTTTAACCATGGCCACTTTAAGTCTTTTGTCATTCTCAGAAAGCTATTGTTTTATTCTGATGCCTTCCTGAAAGCGCTTTCAATCAACTACAGATCAAAGGGCTTCATCAAGAATGGGGTTGTTTCAGAGACCATGGAAAGGAGGACAGGTACTCTAAGGTATAAGATGCTGATGCTGCTTCTCAATAACTTCAAGATCATACCACTGGACTGAGTAAGGATTTCCAGAACTAATAAAGAAGCTGATGGGTTCATAAAACTGTTAACATTCCCTCTGCCCCAAACCCTGCTAATCCAAGATCAAGAAGAACAAGAATTAATTACATGGGATTGAATAAACTGATGAAGTATGATTGTAATTTTTCTGACCTTTTGGGACATGTTTGTTCTTTAATGTTCTATAATAAAGAACCCCTTTCACTTTTCTCTTAAACTTACAACAATTTAGTAGGTCATGCTTCTGTAGATAGGAATGAAACATTTTCTAGAAATTGAAAATTCCTATTCTTATATGTATGGCAATATGGTTGTTCGCATAAATTAAGATCTAGTTTCCTTGTAAGAGGAAATAATGGGAAACATGTTTGAGACTAATGTGTATAGATTCAGATTGGACCAGTTTTAAGGAATGAAGATAGACTGGCTGGAGCCAATGCTTACAGAGCCCCCTTTGAAAAAGCAGCCTGGTACCTAAATGACAGGGCGCCTACCTCCCAGGTGAATAAGGAAAGTCACTTCCAGGCAGGCCTAGGAAGCTCTGGATATTAGGAAACACTTGAGAAAGGAATTCACGTAAGCCTATAGAAATCCAACAGTAAATTCATGGTTTGGCTTCCTATCCTCAAGAGGTTTTTAAAAGCTCAGTCTGATCCTGCTTAAAAATGTCTCAGCAAAGGCAAACTTTTATGTGGTCAATCAGAGTTTTTACTGCACTTGTGCAAATGAACAGGGCAACTGTAATGGAACTTGATTTATTATCTAAATAAGAGTAATCATACTTTGATTATCTCTAATCAAAATGGGGGTAATTGTAGAGAGACATTAGATGTTTTAATGGAAAACTATAATTTGCCTCTGTATGTTATCAGATTCTAGTTCTATTCACTGTCTGGGCTTTTTTGCATCTTTTTATAATTTGGATTCTGCTATCTTATGCATTTTATCAGTAACTAATATCTCCAATTTTCTTCCCACCCTCCTGACTTGTTATCCCTGAGAACTATGAATGTACTGTGTCCCCAAAACCTAGCAAGCTGAAGCTAGTTGGCTCGCTGGAACTTCAAAAGATTTATCCTCACAATAGTGTATCCCTCAGAAAGTTTACCCAGGCACCAGCCTCTTCCAAATTCTCCTTCAAGAACAGACTGTAACACAGCTCTACCACGCTCACTCTGTTAAAGGGAAAAACCCTCCTGAATGAATTATACAAATAGGTTATGGACTTCGACCCCCATTCCAGACCTACAAGATCCAAGGACTACAAATCCCATAAGGTCATTACTGAA
>JAGFMF010011862.1:2096466-2146920 GCA_019455555.1 Galemys pyrenaicus
TGGGATTTGTAGTCCTTGGATCTTGTAGGTCTGGAATGGGGGTCGAAGTCCATAACCTATTTGTATAATTCATTCAGGAGGGTCTTTCCCCCTAACAGAGAGAGGGAAAAGAAAGAGAAAGAAGAAAAGAAATTGCTTTATCATGTGTTACAACCATTAATCTTTTTTTCCCCTCTGGTTTCCATAGAAGTGCTCTCATTCAATGATGGCTCACACCACATAAAGTTCTACTTCCATCTGTACCACTACGTCCTGAAAGATTCACTGTTTAAACTGGACTGATCAGTTCCCAGGATGGAGACAGGAGTTCAGTGGGAGCAAGGACCAGTCAAATAACTCATTTCCATATCTGTGAGCAGTCTAGAAAAGCCTGAAATGGGGTAAATGAAGGGATCCAGAACACACCACTGTGAAGAATCCTATTTTTCTGAATTCTTGTCTGCCTAAAAGCAGAATCTCCCAAATGTTAAATGTCCTAAATCTCCTCCTCAGGCATTTCACAACAGGGAGAATGACTTTTAACACCAGAGAGGAGAAATGGCCCAGGGATAAGAAATCACCAGACACTCATTGTCACTAAACTATTACGTCCCATTTATGGATCATTTTCCTTCTTAAGGCATTTGTTTTCCCTAAGTGCTTTTCTCTCTCTCCTCTTCCTCTGTTAAGATGACTTTTAAAGCCCAAATTCTAACCATCTCTGAGTCACATTTTTCAGTGATTATGCTAAGCAAACCAAAAGGAGAAAGATATTTGCAAGTAAAAAATCTATTTTCTTGTTAATTTGTCTTTTTTTGAAAAATATTTACTTTTATTTATGCATACACGATCTGGGGTATAGGCCAGAGGTGTGGAGGCGGGGCAGAGGGTGAGAGGATTCACCAGAGACAGAGTGGGGAGCAGAACAGGCATATCCACTGAAATACACTGCTGAGGGGATCAGGGGACAAGGCAGGAGAGGTCTGCTGTGCCATGTGGGTTAGTTCCCTGGCTGGGGATGGAACTCATAGAGCAGTGACTGGTGATAGCTTGATAGCACTTTAACCCCTTTGCCACCAGGAGGCCCTAATTTGTCTTTTATCAGTTTAACTTGCAGATCTCTATTCCCTGAAGAGGGTAGATGAAAGTTTTTCCTCCCCAACAGGTTCAAGGAAAGAGACACTGTCCTATAGATGGTGTTAAAAGCTACATGTATTATAATAATTCATCTGTCCATGGACCCAGTTGTGGGGAACAAAGCCAGAAAATTCACAAAGTAAATAAGGAATGAGGTATCTTACTCTCTCCTTGTCTTAAAACACCTCATATAAATTTATATCTCATCTCCCACTGGTGAGGAGGGAAATTGAACCCAAGAATAATAGGGTTTTATTTTATTGCTCCTAAGTAAACAAGGCTTTAACAACCACTTACCCTAACATTTAATTGGGTCTTTAAGAATGGTTTAAGATTCTATAAATGGTTACATCCTTTCCGGGGAGTATTGAAAAAGTCATTTAAAGAGTTTAGCAACTTTAAGTGGAATAATCTCCTGGATTCTGTACCAGCTACAGCCTGGTAGGGAGATGACTGGAAGAAAGAGAATATTAAGGACAGCACAGGGATGCTGTCAGTTAAATGAAAAATAAAGAGATCCCCTCCAGGCAAATGACTGACCCAGGGCCTTCAAATTAAAGAAGCTAGGGGACAGTGGTAAGACTGTAGAGGAGGAAAGAGAAAGAGAAACTGGCAAAGACTGAAAGACTCTTATGAGATAGATAAATAAAACACAATGTTGGTTTGGATATTGATTCTAATAAACCAACTGTTAAAATATTTTGGCGGGGGGTGCGGGGAATAGTTGGCAAAATGGAATGGTGTACGTGATAGTTGGGTTTTTTGAGATACACTCTAAAGTATTTATGGATAAAAATATATAACATCAACAACTTATTTTAAAATATACTAGGTGGGGGAAAAGAATATAGATAAAGGAAGATCAGTATAATTATGACTATTAAAATTGGATTATACCAGAGGGTTTAAAATGCTACCCTGTATTTGTCTTTCTCCTTTTGGTTTATTTTGCTTAGCACAATCCCTTTCAGACCATCCATGTTGACACAAAGGGCAAGATTCCATCTTTCTGGAAAATATATATATATATCTGAGTATATATATCTATCTGAGTATATATATATATGAGTATATATATATATCTGAGTATATATATCTATCTGAGTACATATATATGAGTATATATATATCTGAGTATATATATGTGAATATATATGAGTATATATATATATATATCTGTGTATACATACTGCATGTTAATCCACCTTATCTGTCTTGGACGCTTAGCTTGCTCCCATAACTTGGCTATTGTAAACAGTGTTGTAATCAACGTAGAAGTGTGTGTGTATACATACACACATATCCCTTTGAATTAGTATTTTTGAATTATTTGGGTAGATACCTCAGAGTGGAATTGCTGGATCATATGTTAGATCTATTTTTAATATTTTTGAGAAACCTCCATACTGTTTCTATAGGGATTGGCTCAGTATACATTCCCACCACCAGTGTCCAAGAGTTGTTTTTTTCCTTCATACCCTTGCTAACTTGTTTCTTGCCTTGATATGGGTCATTCTCACAGTGTGAAGTGGTAGCTTGTTTGTGGTTTTCATTTGTATTTCTCTGACAGTAAGTGATATAGACAATTTTTCACATGCCTATGTGAAGTGTCAATTTAGTTCTTTTGCCCATTTTTTAATTGGGTTATTTGCTTTCTTTTTGTTGGGCCTTCTTTTTGTTGATTTGTATGAGTTCTTTATAAATCTTCGATATTAGCCCCTTGTCAAATGTAGGATATGCGAGTAGTTTTTCTGATTTGGCATACTGTCTTTTAGTTTAATAATAATTTCTTTCTCCGTGCATAAGCTTTTTATTTTGATGTGGTACCATTTTTATATAGTCTCCTTTGTTTCTCATGCTATCAGAGTCAAGGTCTCAAACACATACTGAAGCCAGTGTTATGGAGTGTTTTGCCTATTTTTTAAAAAAGATTTATTTATGCATACAAGAACTGGGGTACAGGCCAGAGGTGTGGGGAGTGGGGGGCAAGAGGTTCCACCAGAGACAGAATGGGGAACAGAACAGGCAGATCTATTGAAAAACACTGCTGAGGGAGGGGAGCTATGGGCGAGGCAGGAGAGGTCTGCTGTGCCATGTGGGTCACCTTCCCTGCCAGCGGCAGGGATTGAACTTGTGCTGCAGTGGCTGCGCTTTACCTCACAGTGCGTTGCTTAACCCGTTGCGCCACCAGGGAGGGCCTGTGTTTTGCCTATCTTTTATCCTATATACTTTATGTTTTTAGGCCTTCAAGTCTTTTATCTGTTTTGAGTTAATTTTGTGCTGGTGTGAGATAGTAGTAGAATATAGAGAGACAAAAAGAACAGACAAAACTAAACCAAAGCAAACCCTAGAAATCTGACTTAGAATTGAGGCTCCAGGGGGTCGGGAGATTGGGCTGGGAAACAAAGGGAGGAGGGGGCCCCCGTGGACTATGGTAGAGGACTATGGGTGTCTTGGTGGTGCATGTGGTGTGGCAACATACATCTGAGAGGTGCGAACCTACAGTAATGAGGTGGAAGATGAATAAATTCATGCTCACAGAAATTAAAGCAACACGAAGGCACTGGTGATGATGTAAAAAGGTGAACCACGGGGCACAGAGTATTAGGTATTGAGGATTAGCAGGCAAGATAATTGATATATGGAAAGAACCACTAAAACTTGGCACTCAAATGGGCCTTGAGATTCCCAGTTCATCACCTTCTTTTTGTGCTTGAAGAACTAAGAGAAGGTTCATAGCTTGTCTAGGGAAACCCAGCATGTTAGTGGCAGAAGAACACACAGGACATGGGTCTTCTGTCATAAGAGCTTTTCTCTGACACACAAAACTGTCTTTGATGAGCTGCCTGTGTAAATATGCTTGGCTTGATAACTTCTGCACGTCTTAATGGAGAAACTCCAGTCCCTAGTACCTGTCCTGTTGAGAAAAATGCCCTAAATAGAAAACAACTCCTTTCCTCCTGAAAATCCAGGAAGGACCGAACAATTTCCCTTTATTGGTCATGTGACCTGAGTTAGGTCAATGAAAATCTTTCTCTGGGGAATTTGGATTTTGGATACTTCTATTTCATAATATGTCTCTGTTTTTCTTTAAGGAATTTAGAGTTGATTTGTATTGTTCACAACCCCAAATCCTGTATAATGCCAGCTTTTTAGTTACATGTATTAGAAAACCAAGGTAAACATGCTTAAGAAAAAAAAGGGAATTCAGTGCCTTACATGAGGGATCAGCAAATTCCGTGACTTAGGCCAAATCCTATCAATCACCTGCCACTGTAGACAGTTTTACTGGAACAAAACCTATTCCATTGGCTTGTGTATATCCTGTGACTTTTGTGCTGCAATAGCAGAGATGAATAATCGCAATAGAACGAAATGACTTTCAAAGTCTAAAACCTTTCTCTCTGGCCCCTTACAGGGATAATTTGCGATATTTGACTCAAGCAGGCGAAAAGCCAACTGCAGCTTGACCCAGGGTTCACCTGCATCTCCAAAGCCCAGGCCCTCCACCTCTCCACTTGTCTTTGTTTTCTGTGTGTTAGTTTGTTTCTTAGGCAGCTGTCTCTCTGTGGTGCAGCTGAAGCAGCAACAACAGCTTCATGCCCTCCACAGGCAAGTAAAAGTCTTGGGCCTAAATCAGACACTCTGGGCCCAAATACTCTTCTACTGCGGGGAGAGGGACAGAAGTTACTGACTGATTTCAGTCAGTCAGAAGCTCAAAGTGGGGTAAACCAGAACCCTAGGGAGAAATGCTCTGCTTTGCTGAATTCCCCACGGTAAATACTCCAGCATGACTGTTAAGTCATCGACATGCCAAGCTGGGACGAGGTGTGCAGTAGCCCATTACTGTGTAGTATTCCCCACAGATACAATAAACATAAATATCCTTAGGGTGCATCGACAGAAAATTAAAAATACAGAAAATTAGGAAATGATGAACTTGTAGAATTTACTACGTTGCTTTAATTGCACCTTTTTATAATTTGATTGTTAATAAAGGCTGTGCTTAACAACTGGCTTCCACTCACAGTCAGCTCTTACCCTTCAACTCCAGCGCAACACTGGATTAAAACCACTCACACCATTATGTGGACTCCTTCCACCAGAATATATGGGCTGCCAACTCTCAAGGGAGAGTGGTTTGTGGGCTCCAGGTGGGACCCCAAGATAGGTAAAGTTACCCATTACAGCATACTGACCCCTGATCCAGACAGTGCTATCAGGAAAATCAGGCAATACGGGAGAGCCAGACTCCAAGGGAATTTAAAGACAAAATCCCATGGGAATACAGATACGTTTTAATGTTTTTATGGAACATAATTCTTTGGTAGTACAAATGGCCTCTGGGAGCATTATTAATAAGAAAATTAATAAATCTCATAGATCTGTATAGAGCTTGACAGCTGTCAAAAGACAATCCATGCACCATCTGTTTTTGGCCCCGCACTGTCTACAGTAGCTTCCATCTCTGTTTTGCAAATGAGAAAACAGACATGCCAAACTGATATCACTGATAATTGACTGAGCTGTGCCTCTAATTCTAGTCTCCTCATCCTGAAGTCTTTCTACTCTGTAGGCTGTCACCCCATAAATAACACGCATTCCCTTTGAGATGGACACACACACGTACACACACACGCACACACACAGGTCAAAGCTAAAGAACCAAGAGTCACTGTTAATCAAAAATTAACAAATGCTTCTGCTTAGATATTATTTTCACAACTAATGACTTCGTACAGATATTTTTCACTAATGTGTAGCTGCACAAAATGGATATGTAAATTCGCTCATAATTTGACTTGCTAAGCAGTAGACTGCAAAACTCTCAGCTACAGAGTGGTTCAAAATTCAGGTTCTAGAGACAGGCTTTAGAATTGAAGCCCAGCTCTACCACTGCCAGCAATGGGCAAGTTGCTTAATCTCTCTGTGGCTCTGTTTTCTTATCTGTAAAATGGGGATAATAATGGTGCTTAACTCATAAGATGGTTTGAGATTTAATAAAATAAAATATGAAAAACACTTAGAACATTGCCTGACACATAGAAAACCCTAAATATACATTAACAGTCAACACTTTTATCATAATCAGGATTATGACCCTGATCATCATCATTGATGGTGCAACTAAATTTTTACTTTGTGCACATAACAGCATCAGAAGTCAAATTTACATGGAAACACTACAGATTTAGGGTTGATTTATTCCAGCTATGGTCCCTCACAGTGGAAACACTACACGTTCATATCCTATTTTTAAAATATTTTCTAAAGACTTTCTGAAGATATTCTCTCACCTGCTCCTCCAGTAACTGGAGGGCTGGAGTAAGTTCCCTACTTTACAGACAAGGAATCTAAGGTTCAGAAAGGTTGGATAACTGAATTATTAGGTAGAAGCCACAATCCACAGTCACCTTGGGAAGCCATACTTTGTTAGCCTTTGGCTCCTAAATCAGAGTGTTGTTTGTTCATCAAGTTTCCCTGAAGGCCCAAGTTCCCTTGCTAGGTATCATGGCCACTGTTTGATGCTTTCCTAAGCACCTCAACCTTTCCTTTTATTGGGGACCTCATTCCTCCCCCATTCCAGTCATAAAGTTTGGGCAGAACCAACTCCATGTTGGCCCCTGGTCTGACACAGTTTAGCCTGCCTTAGACTCTCAGCATGGAACTGGCTGTGGAACAGGCATGTGGCTTGCCTTGAGCCAATGAGAGCTTATATATCCCAGGTCTTAAGTGGGAGACATTCAGAGATCCCCAGTCTTCCTATGGACAGTGTGAGATGCTTTTAGCATGGCTGCTCTAGCTATTTTGTTCTCAGAGGTGGGAGTGGGGAGCTCCTAGATGGTGGGGTGTGCCATGCATGTAAGTAAAAGATGACATGAACAGCAATGAGGACAAAATAGAGATACGGAGAAAATCCCACTTTCTGCTGATGTCATTTATGCTGCTGGAAAAAATCTCATCTAAGGCCCACAGCTGCTCTAGACTATTCGGTTATGAGAGTCCAAAACTTCCTTTTGTTCTTAAAGCCTCCAATCTGGGTTTTCAGTCACTTGCAAGGAAAAGTTCTAATCGCTAGAATGAGCCTTCTGATATGACCTACAAGGAACGCTCAAGTAAAAGGAGGGTTGAGGCTGGACTAGTTTTATCATATTGACAGGGGATACACACTCTTCACAGTGCTGCTTACGCTTCTAAACTTCCTTCCTTCCCTTTATTTGATACCTATTCAAGAGTTAATAACCCATTTTATTTCCCATCAGGAGAGAAAAAGTGGTGGACATTAAGTGCCTCTATTACAAAAAATTGTTACTATGAAAAAACTGGAAAATTCAGGGAAACCGGTTCTCAACAGGCCAACCTCCCAGAGCATCCACTTTAGTTCTAACTTAGTCTCTTGTCAGTTGTCACCTAATTTAAACTTTATTTTCTTCCTTTTCACCCTATGCTGTCACCCACCCCTTCTTAATTTCTCTTCACCTTTCTAGAGATCCAGGACCCTGTCCCAGCTGTACTGCATAGGAGCTCAAACCTTTATTTCACGCCACCACGTGGCCTCGCCCCTGAAATCCCATCCTTGTGCTGACACACATACTCTAAAATTCCCACTCTCGGCACACACAACGATTCATACTTGATGGTTGTTGCACACATCCATCTGTGTTGAGGGTATCAAAAATGAACTCAGTGAACATCAACTAACAGCTTTCGTGCATTTATCTTATCTCGGGGCTAGGAAGAATCGCTAGCCCATTGATTCCTACTCACATGTGCTGATTAGCTATGTGACGTGTTACCAGCAATGTAGTGAAAACAGTACTAAATAGCTCACATAAATTATTGACTTAAAAATGTAAAGCAAGCGTTGATAAATAGAGCTACCTTAAAACCAGGAACTTCTTTATAGCAGAAAACACTTGTAATAGCTAAAGTTCTCATATCAGACTAGATATAGAACTTGTAGAAATCAATAAGAAAATTTGCCACTTGAACAGGGACTTCACGGAAGAGGATATTCAAATGATTAGTCCTAAGCTATGAGAAAGTGCAGAAATTCATTACCCACTTGGAAGACACCAATGAAAGCCACCATAAGCCACAATAATAAACAAGTGAGACTGTCATAAAGGTGCTCATGCAAATATAAGTAGGTAGAGCCATTTTGGAAAACCACTCTGGGTCCACTAGGCATTTCATAATGTTCACAGACACAGTTTAGGCACAATTCCAGTTCTAGGTATGTCATGGAAATAGTTAAATAACCTTCAACACAGACCCAATTTATGGGGAGTTGCATTTTAGTCTGTATGAGAGTTGAAAAACCCCCCAAAGGCAAAATTTAATCTTGAACCTTCCTTAAATTTTCCATAAGATGCAGTACACAGACACACTAGGTCGACAGTTTTGTATGTATTGAGAGTGTACATAGCAAAGTTCACTTAGTTTTCGCAGCACTATCATCTGCTCAGAAAGGTGGAATAATTTGTCCAAGGTCACACAGCTAAATTGAGAGGGTGTTAGGGTTTAAACTGATCCCAGTCAGCACACTTTGCCCATTCTGTTCCCTTCATGAATAAAGCCAAGCACTGGGAATAAGGGTAAGAGAGAGGGAGATTTGAACCTTCCCAGGGCCCTAACATCTCATGCCCCTATTCATCTTTCAACCCAATTGCTAGCCTGTTTCATTCAGAGGCATCCATTGGGTTTGCCTCTTCTCTGGTTTCCCAATTAAGAGCCTTAGGCTAGAGCTGGAGCCTGCAAACTATAGTCCTTGAGCCAAATCCAACCTATCACTTGTTTCTTTAAATCAAGTCTACTGGAACCTAGTCAGATCCACTATTCTATGTTAGACTATGGCTGCTTTTGCCCTACCATAGCAGAACTGAGTCACTGAAATACAGATAGTTGGCCCTCAGTCCTTAGAGTATTTACTATCTGGCTCGTTAACTTTTGCTGACCTTACCTAAACTAATAAACTTTCCTTGCTTGTCAAAGCTCTCCAAGATCCAAAAGGAAGCTGATTCCATCATGTCTTGGTCCTAAATGACAAGTCTTCTAGTCACCAGCTCTCATTCCAAAGAGCAGACATGTGGCTGCTCTGGATTCGGGAGGATTCTGAGGGGTCCCAAGGCTGCTTTCTGCTCCTGACAGACTCACCCCTTCCTCTGGCAACTTGTTCTGGAAGGACTTGTAGGGGGCAAGGTAGCTGCAGTCATCTGCATGGACTACATTTATGTCTAATTATCCTACTGCACAATATTGATTTTGCATATCTTTTACAATGCCACATTAAATTTGTTGTAAGCCTTATTAGATCCCCACACTGAACTCTGCTCATGCATATTCCATCTTCATAACTAGTTGCTCATGGAACATGGCCAACTGCTCACAATTTATGCAAAATCAAAGGGAATGCTGGTCAGGAGTACTGAGCGATTAGCTCATACCCCAAATTAATTCTTAATGTGTAGCTGACAAAAGAAAAGTACTACAAAGCTAACAGCCCAAATAGAAGCTAATATTTTCTAACCTAAATATCAAGAAAGAACCATTAGTAAGTTTATGAATTGTGGAGGATTTCTAATTCCTAAAGCCAAAGCTATCAGCTTATATGGAATAATTTATATCTTGACTAGCGTCTCAGTAAAATTGCATTGGGACTTCCAAAATTAAGCTGAACTTTGTCCACTTGAACTTTATACAAGGAAATATACTATTTCACCTTACCCTAGTACTCTTCTACCTTTGTACTTCAATTCAAACCATAAGTTTTTAATGATAATAGCCAGCTGCCTAGACTTTTAATTCAGACTAAACTCAGTTTCCTCAGGTATTATCTTATTTAATCTTCCCAACAGCCATGTAAATAAATACCATAATTATCCCCACTTTACAATGGGACAAACTAACATGCAGAGTGATTGAGAAACTTGCAAAAGTTCCCAGAGCCTTTAGGGAGAAATAACTGCTCAGTCCTGAGCGCCATAGTCTCTTGTACACACATCATAAAAAGTTACCAATACCGACTTTCTACTGGGAGAAAACCCATTTATGCTTTGTGAGGGATTAGGCTACCATTTACTATAAAAGTACAGACTGCATTCCTGTGATACACCACACACTGTTCTGCTTCACAGGCACGATTTCACACTGTCTCCCAACAGCCCACCAGTCCTGTCATTATCTTCATTTGTCAGATGAGTAAGAGGATGACTTAGAGAAGTTGAGTAACTTGCCACTATCAGCGTCGGGGAATAACAGAGCTCACTAGGGGAAGGGGCAGATGGTGTCTGCAAAGTGCTTTGAGGTTCCTTCAGGAATTACCACCTTGATAAAGCAAATGAATCAAGCTGGAGAGGCTGGACTGTGAGTGGGTAAGTTTGTGGGCTGGAACCAGGGCCAGCCAAACAGCTCTGCTTATAAAAAAGAAAAAAAAAAAAAGGAATTTAAAGTTCCCAAGAGGCAGAGAGAGGAAAAGAACATTGAGATGGATTTGGGGGAAAGGGCACGGAGGGAAACCCTCAAAGAACCGCCAAGCAGGGGCTTTGGAGAGAAGCCCCCTGGACATGCAAGCCGTTAGCAGTGGTGTGCACACACGTGTGTGCATGGATGTGTGCACAGGCAAGATACACTCCTTGCTCAGCCCTTGCCAGAATAAGGTCAAGCAAGTCCCCCTGCTTGCTGATGTTCGAGGGTTTTCTTTTAGGATAACTCAGAAAGGAGCCAAGATCTGGGTTGTTTTAAGGCAAAGACGGACAGCTCACATAGATGCAAGAGCCCAAACCTGAGGGTCAGCTGACATCCTTCCAAGTTGTAAATCATTTGCAGGGCGCTTACTTCAATGCCTTCTTGCCAGCCACACAATTCAACAGAACGAGGCACCTGGTGCCAGCTACTAAACAAGAAAAAGGAAAATGACCCATTACAGGGTATTGGAGACTATACCACTTAGTAGTGCTTGTCCCTATCCAACCCTGTGGAGTGGATGTTATTACGATCACCACTTCATAGAAGGGAATTGGTGGGCCAGTTCCTTTGGGCCACAAACACACAGGTAATAGTAAGAGCCCAGCTGGAGCCTGAACCCCGCAGCGCGGCCCTGGAGGCCACAGTCTGAGCCACTACACCACGCTCCCTGGACAACAGTGCACTGAGGAGCCTGAAGGAGTCCTTTCACCCTTTCCCCTTTCTCCAGCTCCTGAGTAGATGGTGGTCAAGCTCATTCAGGCTTCTATTCGAGGTGGACAAAACTGCAGCACAGGGAATGCAATGGCGGGTGGGTACTGCGGGCCCCTATTTTGATCACTTTGGCTTTTTCCTACAAGAGATGGCACTGGGATGAGAAGGGACACACAAGCCAGCGGCCCAGTTGCTGGCCCTCCTGCCCTGCACAGTCTCTGCGACCTGAGGGCGGACTGCTGTCACTGGCTCTCTCGCCGCTTCCAGAGGACACAGCAGCCAGCAGCAGAGCGAAGTAAAATTTGTCTCTGTCCAGAATATGGGGATCAGGACAAAACCATCTTTGAGGTATTAAATATTTTTAAAACTTTAAACACTTAACTCTTCAAATCTTAGGCCTTGGTGTGGCTTAAAGCTTTTCTCTGAAGTTAGAGTAAAAAGTGTCACAATAATAAAGAGGAAAAAATCCCCAATAACAGAGCTATCATTCTGCTTCCCTCACCCTGGCCAAGATGAGATCCTGACAGATGGAACTCCAAGTAGATTCCTCACCCAGACTGTAGTCTGGGTTCAATACTTCTTGCCATGAGGCAGGAAGAAGACTGAGAACTAACTGGTGCCACTGGGCGGTAGGGAGGAGGATTCGTCTATTAGAGGAACATTAACTTTTAGCGTTGTTTTCACGATCGCACAAAGCCATTTACTTTGCGATTCTGCAGGGAATAAACACGGATGGAGTGTGCTAAGAGCAGAGCTGCATGCCAACATCCGGCATTGCCTCTGGAAGCCTAGGGACACATCTGCTGGCCGAGCAGCACCTCGGGAGAGCCCCACGTGGGCCCTTATGCCCTGGGATGGGAGGCAGCCAAAGTGCCAGCCTGGAAGTCAGGAAGGGGTAGGCTGACCTGCCCGGGTTGAGAAACTAGAGAGTCAAGTGCAGAGTCAAGGTCTGTGCACCTGGTCATAAAAATAAGTGATTAAACTAGTAAAACTAAACACTAAATGATGCTGAACATCAACAATGGGCTAGCTCCCATGTGGTAGATTCTGGGGATCTAGTTAGTGGCAAAGCCAGGATTTGAACATAGGCTTATTAGAATGCTGGATCCCATGCTCCTCACTCTTCATACTCTTTTTTTTTAAAGAATAGAACAGGTCTATTTATTGAAATACACTGCTAGGAGATACAGCAGGCAAGATGGGAGAGGTCGTCTGTGGCTGGATCCCATGCTTTAAATCATCACCCTGTACCATCACTATCAAGTGGATGGCAATAAAGAGCTGTGCCAACAGATTATACACTTTGTCTGGCTCAGACCTTACCAGTGGAAAAGTAAGATGAAAAATCGGTGGAAAGACCCTACTCAGTGTCAAGTACAACTAATCAGATGAGGTGTATCAAGCATCCCAGTCATCAGCAGGTGAGCTGGTACTCAACCTGTCAACAGAATACTCCCCAATGTTCTTTACTTGAACTTTCCCATACTTTTCCTTCATACCCTTTTCCTGCTCCATTTCCTAAAGTCATAACAAGAAATAGTCATAAGCCTTACAGCAAGGAGCAAAGCAACTCTCTCCTCTACGTCTTCCCTCTTTAGATCGTTCTCTACCTCTCTGCTTTGTAAAGGTAACACATTAACCCGTTCCCCAAAATGGTGTCAGTGAACATCTACTCCCACGCAGGTCCCTACCCACCCTATGTCACTGCCAATCTGTGCTTATTAGTATTTTCTTTTAATCCCTTCCAAACTTTCTTTATATATGTTAGACACTACAAACTCCTATTTTCTTGGTACTTTCCCATGTGTGTACTCAAAGAAAGCATCTTTGTTTTTTTATAGCTACATACTGTTCCGTTATGTAGCTGCACTATTTTTACTTAACCTTCCTCCTTTTAGCCACTCACATTGTTGTCAACTTTTGCTATTTATAAGTTCATGTTTTGACTCTATGTGTTTGTATCTGAAGAGGTTAGAACTCATTGAAGGGAAGCTGGAAGGGTATCTGAAAGTTCCATCACTATCACCCCTAAGATCTACCAGAGCAAAGACACAAAACACACTCAGTAAAAGCCCAACAGTAAGAAGATCTAGCTTTATATAGAGAGAAATCCATGAACACCCTTTTCCCCAAAGATTCCAGATCTCCATGGCCCAGGAAAAAAAAGTAACATCTTGAACTAGATAATCTACACACAGAGATTGTTCTCTAGCTATAATTTCATAGAGTTCATTAGAATAACATGTAATTCAATCCAGTGTAGCCTTCTAACTCAAGGGGAGGGTAAGCAGCAAGCAGGAAGGCTGGGCCCACTAGGGGCCAAGCAATATTCTTCCCCAAGACATTTGCTTTCCAGCCTTCCCCGCCCTCCATCCCCAGTCCCAGTCAGCAGAGGCTTCCTGCAGTTGTGCAGATGCCAGGTTGGTGCTATATTGGCCACCAAGAAATGGTATGTGTTTTTCTTCATCTCCATCTATACAGGTTTTACCAACAAACAGTCGTGCCAAGCATGACTTCATCTAGAATTAGTACTAAGTAATGAGACTTAGGACAGTTTTCGTGCCTTTTGATTTGAGCTAAAAACCATTTGCTCTTTAAGTTTAGGGAAGGCAAGGACAGACTTGCTTTCAATATACAGCATCTGCAGCTCTTTGCCTAAGAATTTTCTCTCTGTCCACTTTGCCCATGCACAAGGCAAGCTGGAAGGACCCAGCAATTAGCCCCACCCCACCATCTTCACCAACATCATCCCAACAATCTTCAACCAAGGACTGACCAAAGTTAGTATAAATTACTTGGCTCCATTGCCCCTCCGGTGGGAGAAAGCTAAGGGTGACATGCAATATTCGTTTCCAGTGTTCCCCTGCAAGATAAATGCATTGTGGTAATTTGCTAGATAATGTGCCATTTACTGACCTCCTCTTGTCTGTCTCACATCCTGAGTCTACTGGTGCTTCCTTCATTTGCCAAAATGAACTCTTGGTACTGGAATCTTCACAGTGTCCTTGTGGTATCAGAAGTCCTCCTGAGAAGCACAATTTTAGGACAGGATTCTTGGCGATGGGTCACTTCCTAGTCAGATGGAAAAAGGGAGCAATTGCTGGTGTTAAGTGAGGTGTTGCTAATCCCGCTATTGCAGCATCACAAGCGCTAAGACCCTAAGGGCAGTAGACTGGGATGGACACAGGTGGGAGAGAATGCAATATCCAGCAGAGAAGAGTAAAGAAGCATTATGTCAAGCCACAGATTGCTGATGTGTTCATCTGAGAGCACTCAGCAGAGTTGCAGGTCAGGGTGGGTAGTTACTGTGCTCAAACAGCGACATTTTTTTTTTAAGAACAGCCACGTGACTGGGTTACACAGACACCGTGCAACACTGCACAATGGTAGCAGGGCTGCGCTGTGATTATGGCTGGCTTGTTGAGTGTGGTTGAGTCTCTTCACCCCTTCAAGCTAGAAGTGTGCTGAAACACACCCAAAACGTCTTTAGTTGTGCATTTCAGATGACAGTTAGCACAGGATGTTGAAAGAGCAGGTAAGGAAACATTTGGGAGACTGAAATCCCATACTACCAGCACCACCAACCTCACCATTTGTAGAGTGGTTTAGCTGCGTAAGATCTTTTTAAATTTGGCTAGATAGAAGCTGAAGGGCTCTGAGCAGGGACCCAACAGGTCCTGGCAACAATGACATTGGTTCCAAATAATGAGTATTTCAACTAACAGTAGTATCTATGTATCATTTTTATGTATCGATTTTGCAGAAAAATCCCATCTGCTAAAAGTTCGATTTGAAAACCATAGGTAACACACAATCATCATGTTTTTATCCCAAGTTGTCCAAGAGAAAAGTGAGCTTCAGAAAAATTAAATGATTTACCTCAATTCACAGACTAGACATGAACTGAACTGTGGCACAAATCCACACTCTTTCCAGTGCTCTTTCCTCTACATTCTACTACACTTAAGCACTATGATGAAAGACAATATTTAGCAATTTCTTGGCCACGGGGCTTGCTTTGGTAAGAATGGGTCAGAGAACAGTTTATAGAAAATTCTGAGAATTTGGGTTATTTTAAGACACTCAACCAAACTATCTCCAGTCATTCCTTCTCTGAGTTATAGTCAAAGTTTGCTTTTATAGGGCAGCTTGTCCTCTTACGTCTGCCGTAGCAGCTACACACTTGGGTCAACACTATAAGTGACCACCTGTAGCAGTCAGCTATTGCAGAATAAAAACTTGTGATTGATGAAAAGGAGCTTATGTTGTTCCTACTGGTCTGCAGTTTGGCTGGGGTATCGCTGCTCCAGTTGAGGTTTGGTTCTGTTCCATGGGGCTGTCTCTGGAACCCAGATGAAGGTGTGCTTTCCCCGTGGTGGTTACAGTAGCACCAGAGAAGCGAGACTCTACAAATATTATTTATCACTAGCATCATATCCACTCACAGTCCACTGGTCAAAGCTAGTTACTGGCCAAGGCCAAAGTCAGTGGGCTACTACATATATTCTGGTGCAAGGTGCAAGGAGCAAGGTGCAAGGGAGGCAGACGAAGATTTGCTGAATACTTCACTCTATCATATCAGTTAAACATGTGGAGGGAGGTCAATCATGTGTTTCCAAAGTCCTCTAGATCTGAAAACTGATACTATCCTATTCATCACATCAGTCCTATAAACTGCCAAGAGGAGGCTGTCCTTAAGGGACCTTTTCTGAGAGACCCAAGGGGAATATGAATTTTCAGTCTCCCAGACAAGCGCTCCCCAAGAGGGAAATTATCTAGTTGAAATGGAGATGTTTAGAAAGCAACTACTTCACTCCTAAATCAAGCTTTGAAGTCTCTCTTCATGGAGGGTGGAACCTGTGGGTGGAGAGAAGCAGATGTGGGTGATTTATAAACTTCTTGTTAAATAACAAGTTCTAGCAATGGAAGTCAAGGCCAAGATGCAGAACAGAACAGCAACTAACTGGGAGCAGACACTCCTGAGTTGGACAGCAGAAGTTTGTCTCTCGTTATATTGGATACTACAGGTTTCTACACCCAACATCTCAACATCCATCTCCCCTTTTTCTTCCAAATAGAATCCTAATATTGCTCAGAAATATAGGCCAGTTAGGCCCTAGAGATAAGTCCTTCTCACTCTATCTCTCTGTGTGTGTTCTCTCTCTCACCCTTGAACCTTGCCTAAATATAGCCTTACTTTTCAATGATAAACAATTCTGGTGTGGGGTTTTTTTTTCCACTCTTGACTTGTAGTTAGAGACACCTTAACCACTGTCTATCTCAACCACTTACCATAGCCTGTCACTTAAATTCTCTAACTCCACTTTTGTACCTTTACCTATATCATAGACTTGTTATGAGGATTAAATGACAACACAGAGGAAGCTTTTGCACACTTGTAGTGACTTTTGCCTGGTGATGGTGCAAACAACTCACAGGTATGATTTTTATTATAGGGAGTTACGGTACCATAGAGCAGAGCACAGGCCTGGGCTGAAGTTACGATTCCTGCACCTTCTTAAGTTTACAAATATTGCCTTCTGGCTTTTTCTTTTCCAAAAACTTACAATAAAGCCTTCAAAACTGGAAGGCACTGTATCTGTCTTAGGTGGTCTGATTAAGTACAATTAAGGGTCTCCTACCCTAACCACTGCAGCCTGTAGGGGTAAAGAGTAGATGGGGACTATTTTTGCTTTTAAAACATTATATAACTATGATGTTATTTTTTTTAATAATAGGGAAAATGTAGAAAAGCAATATGAGATGATCCCATAGCCCAAAGGAAACCACTGTGAACACTGGTATGTGTTCCTCCAGACTTTTTTTGGATGGTAACTCCTTTGAAAAAGACAGAGAGAGCCCTCCCTGGTGGCGCAATGGGTTAAGCAACGCACTATGAAACAAACCGCAGCCATTGCAGCATGAGTTCAATCCCTGCCTCCAGCTGGGGAGGTGACCCACATGGCGCAGCAGACCTCTCCTGCTGTGCCCGCTGCTCCCCTCAGCAGTGTGTTTCGGTTGATCTGCCTGTGCTGTTCCCTACTCTGTCTGGTGGATTCTCTCACCCCCCGGCACCTCTGGCCTGTACCCCCATACTTGTATGCATAAATAAATAAATCTTTAAAAAAAAAAAAAGAAAAGGACAGAGAGAAATAGGCATCTTTATATAGTACTTCGGAAGCTTTTTGGGAAGGTTCCTTCACTGTCTTTCAAAATTAATAAATGAAAACACACCAACATCAACAATTCTGCTTCTAGGAAAACATTCTCTAGAAACAACAAGAGGAGTTAGATAGAAACTTAGCGTTTATAGAATGCCAGGGAATATTCTAAGCATTTCAAAGTTGCCTCAGTTAACGCTTCTCGGCCTTTTGGCTAAGATCAAGTGCAGTATCAAAGTTGCCTCAGTTAATCTTCACAGCCCACGAGGAAGATATTATTACTTTGTAAAGTAAAAACTCTATTGAGATACAATTCACATGTCATTCAGCTTATCCACTCAAAGTGTACAGCTCAACGGTTTTTAGTATATTTGCAGAGTTGTATAAACATCACCACAATCAATTTTAGAACAGGATGCCCTGTCATCCCAAAAAGAAACTCTGTCCCCATTAGCAGTCATTGTCCATTAACAACCTCAAGCCCTCTACCCAGGCAACTGCCAGTCTCCTTTCTGTTTGTACAGATTTGCCTCTTTCGAACATTTCCTATTTCAATGTGTACATACACCAGATTTTGTTTAATCTGTTCAGTCCATAGCTGATGAACATTTGGGTCATTTCAACCTTGTGGCTTTTAAGAATAATGCGGCTATGAATATTTGTGTCTAAGTTTTGTATGGACATCTGTTTTCATTTACCATGGGTCTATATGTCAGAGTAGCATTGAATCATGTGGTAATGCTATGTTTAACCTTTTGGGGAGCTTCCAAACTTTTTCCCAAAGTGGTTGCACCATTTTACATCCCCACCAGCGGTCTACAGGGCTCCTATTTCTTTACATCTTTGCCAAGCAACACTAGTTATTATCTGTCTTTTTGATGATAGCTATCATAGTGAACATGAAGTGGCATCTATTTTGGTTAGTTTGCATTTCTTTGATGAATAGAGAGAGGCACCATTACTACCTTTATTTTATAACCAGGGAGGTTAATTCAGTTACCTGTGGTTACTGGGTAAGCAGACAGAGTCTTGTATACACAATAGCATTTGCAGAAGAAAGACTGCTTAGCACTGTTTGAGACAAAAATGAGAACAACCTGACTGTGTATTTTCAGGAGTTTATCCCTACAGAAGACCACTAGCCAGCTCCCAAAGAGTGAGGAAGGTCCATTTATGCTGCATGGAATGAACCCCAACACATGTCAGTGAAAAAAGTCAGTTACAGAAATATGCATCCATGAATGTGCACAAAGAGGTACAGATGATATAAACCTAGATATAAATGATACAGATATCAGTGGTATGGATATAAATGATATAAACAACATAGCACAGATATCAATGATAAAGATATGGAGTGGAAGGCCACACACAGAACTCCCCCAATATTCCCTAGAAAGAAAATTCCAGGACAAAAGGGATTTTCTTTTCAGTTTTGTTCATTGCTGTGTGACCAACATTAGAACAAAATGTAGCACAGAATAGCAGCTAAATAAATACTGGTTGTTAAATGAATGATTCCGTTAAGGAAGACAGATGTGTACACATCAGTGCTCAAGTTTTACTCTGCAGACCTATGTGTGCATTAAATGTGGACTAGTTGTATTTTTTTTGACACAGAAAAATAATAACTTGGATGTCTTAGAGCATTTAGCAAGAAAGAGAAAGAGACAGAGGGACACCAGAGTTTGGTATGGACATGAGAAGCGTCTCGGTAGCTTTGGAGAAAGTCAAGAAGACCCTCCTGGGTGACAAACAGTACAAGTTACTTCAAGTGACTCCACCTCCCTCCCCGCCAGGTGCTACCTTTGAGGTAGGATACCTGGAGGGGCAAGACCTGCCTACTTCTGCCCTGCTGGGCACTCCCACTCTGATCCATAAGCCACTTAGTTAACAAGAGTCAAGGTGCCAGCAGTGAATCCTGTTTCATACCTGAGAGGATCATAAAAATCAATAAGCATTTGAAGGACATGGCCAAGAATTTTCCTTCCTATCATCTTTTCAATATTTATTTAATGTGTGGTCCCCACTGCACCCTCTGAGGCGACCCAGAGATCAAGAGCAAGGTGTTCGGGTCACATCATTCAAGGCTAACTGCATGTAGGATGGGGTGGAAGGCATTTAGGAAAGGGACCAGGGACTGTGGCTTAACTGTGGTAGGCCAGTAAACTTGAGCTAAAAGAATGACTTAGAGACGGTAAGAGGTCCAGGGGACAAACTTCAAGCAATACCACACCGCATTGATGGTGGTTAGCAGAGGCCAGGACAAGGGACAGGGGAGCTGCATGTGTATTAGGCTGCTCCTGTGGTTGCTTATGAAGAGGCAGCACTGAAAAGTTATGATATTTCAAATTCCTTCACTGTCACCATCAAGCAATCCCATCTCTGAGCAAGGCAAACACTAACAAAAGCAGATACACCATGGGTGAGCATCTGAACCTCTCTAGCTGACAATTCAATTGCTGATGTTTTACAAACACCAGGCAGAACAACACCCTCTCTAGATCTTTCTCATGAGCCAGAGGTGACTAACTTTAAACCAGTCACAGGGCTGGATTCACATAATACTCCAGAGAGAGCTGAGTTCAAATTCTAGCTCTGCTGCTTGACAGCTGGGAGAATCTGGACAAGTTATTAGCATCTCTGTGCTATCATATCCTCATCTGTAAAACAGACATAATGAAAATACCACCTAACAGAGTTGTTATATGGAATGCTACATGTAGAAATAGATGTAACACACTTAGAACAGTGCCTGGCACAGAACTCAATACATGCAGTTATCAATGTAAGTACCTGCCTTGCAAAGTGAAACCTTGAGATAACCTTGATTTATGGTACAGAACATCGCACAAGAGGTGATGACAAGCGTATGCTTTATGAGACTGCTTCGGCTTGAGTCAAACAAGAATGACAGGCACATCCTATGTTTGCTATTATTGGTAATGATACAAGACACATGTAGTAACAAGTACATGTATACAGTGCATATAGTAAGAACAAAGGGAGTGGTAATCTTAATAAACCCACATAGATCCTGGAGTTTCTAGTCACCCCAAGATGCTGAGAGCATTGAATGGGGTCCAGCAAGCAGAGTGCTTCACTCACTGAGAGGCTATGATGATGACCTCTGTTGCTCTTACTGCATTTACCTGAAGAACGCAGCTCTCCCAAAACATCAGCTCTCCCAAAACATGGTATCTTGAACCCCTAGCCCCTCCTCAGTCATTGCACCAGCGCAAACCACCGCCCCCCAACCACCGCCACCACTCCCACCAGTGTCTGGCCTCTCTCCTGTGTTACCTCGTCAGCTTCCTTCCTCCAGGGCAGGTCCCACCGTGCAGGGAAAAAGTGAGGTCCCAGGGCCTCCCAGCCCCCTGGGAGGGAACCAGGCTCTCCACTCAGTCCCTGCTCCCGGGCCCTGAGGACTGAGGGCAATGTAGGCGGAAAGATGAAGAGCTGACACCCCCCTGCAGGAAATAATTGTTTAGCCGATTCCCAAACTGAAAAAACAAGTGTAACACTGGAGAAAGGAGAGTAAAGTGCCAGTCAAGGCCATTAGCACAGCCGGGCTGCGCCTCGTGTCAAGGAAACAAAGGGGCCCTGTGTGTGTGAGGACAATGCCGTGTGTCACCAGCCACTTCTGGGCTTCTCCTGGGGATGGGAGGATGAGAAATGAGGCCGCAGTGCCCTCCAGGATCTGATGCACTGTGGACTTGATTAATCATAGTCGCCAGGCTATCCTCAGAGCTGGGAGAGGAAATGTAGGCTCCCAACCATGGCCTTCTGAGATGGGGGGCAGTGGACAGCCCCCCAGGGGGAACAGCTAGGCATGCAAGTCCCCAAATGCCTTTCTTCCCTACTCCTCTTCTACCAGCTTTCAGACTCGTCACAAGCTACAGATGAAAAGAACCACAGATGTCATCTCTCCAAACATATATATCACCTCCTCCTACTCCTGGCCTTAATGACGGCACCCGGCAGGGACCATGCCCAGCTATGTAGCATATGGGCATATTAGCATATTTAGTACATCAGCATCTTAGCACAGTAGCTAAGGCCAGGTGGATCTCGATGTATCCAGTGGACCCCCTTCGTACCAGCCAATTTAGCCTATGAACACGCTCACAAAATGACCTCATCGCTCCCGCCTTCAAATCCTGATTCTGCCACTAACTTCTCACACACTGTGAACGAGTTTTTCTCTCACACTCAGTTTTCCCATCTGTGCGCTGGGATTATTCTTGGGCTACTTTAAGGATTAAGCGAGTGAATGTTTTCAGTGCATCATCCATAAAAACCACTCCAGAAGTGAGAATCAAAAATTAGAAGGTACATTACCCCCACAACTCACTGTGGCTCATGAAGATGCATGTGGAGACGGCTAGAAAGACAGGAGCCCGAATCCCCCCATTCAGTCTTGCTGCCTATTTGGGCCTGAGTTTACCCCACTAGGTCCCCGAGGAAGCTGGACACTGGCAGATACTCTCAGGGGAAAGGGCAGCTGAACCACACAGGGAGGACGGGGGGCCAGTCAGCCAATCTACGGGGAGCAGCCAGCACTCAGTGCCAGCAAATAACCGCTGCGTGCAAAGGCAGGAGCAGCCAATATTTAAAGAAAAGCCAGAAATCTGTTTTTGTGTGTTCGACCTCCCAATACTAACACTCCATCAGAACTAAGACATTGTCTACGCAGTGTGAGCCTATGTCATGCAGCCCGGGATGCCCCATCCGGGCACAGAAGGCAGGCCCCAGCCACAGCAGGCCTGTTATTTTCAGTCTGGTATCCCCAACTTGCCTGCAGTCTCTTGCAAGCTGATCAGGTCACTGCAAAGCCACCCCTTGGTTTAGAGCAGGTGGAATAAAGCCAGAAAGACAGAGCCGCCCCAGTCACCGCACACCTGCTCTGATCTCAGGCCATCAGGGCCAGGAAGAGGGACAGCCAAGAAATCGGGGCTGGGGTGGTCTCCCAAAGAACCACAGGCATTGGGGCCTACTGCACCTCCGGCAGCTGTTCTTCTGATGAAGGCATCAGGACTTCGTGGTGGGACTGAAGGGCAGGCTGGGGCTAAGCTCTCCTAATCTCCACCAGTTGCCTCCAACATGCATGAGTATCTAAATGGCCAAATGTACTTGCTAGGAAAATGCAACTTTAAAACAAGATTTCGCATAGTGAGATGCCACCGCATACCCACTAGGATGGCTAGAATAATAACTGGAAAAAAAAGACATGTAATAAGAAGCATTGACAAGGATGTGGAGAAATTGGAAACTTCCTACATTGCTGATGGGAATGTCAAGTGGTGCCATCACATTGGGAAACAGTTTGGCAACTCCTCAAAAGTTATAGTTTCCATATGATCCAGCAATTCTGCCCCTGGGTATATATCCCAAGAGAAATAAAAACACAAATCTACACAAAAACTTGTTCAGGAGTATTCACAGCAGCATTATTCATAGTAGCCAAAGTGTGGAAGCAAGCCATTCACCTGATGAGTAGCTGAGCAAACTGTGGTCTAGCCAAACAATGGAAATTAATCCACAGTCAAAAGCAAAGAACTACTGACACATGCTACAACAGGATGACCCTTGAAAACTGTAGACCAATTGGACAAAATCAGTAAAAAAGACAAATATACGATTCCATGTCTGTGACATGTCTAGAATAGGCAACTCTGGAGAGATAGCAGATCCATAATGGTCTAGGGTACGATGGACAAACTTGGGGGCATGAGGGCATCTTCGGGATACTCTCAACTGAGTTCTAAAATTGACTATGATGATAGTAACACACCCTGTGAGTACACTAAAATTCACTGAGGTGTATATTTAAGTGGGTGAATGTGTAAATGAATTTTATCTCTGTAAAGTTATCACCAAAAAAGCAAAATCTAAAACTATGACTGCTGGCTCAGTCATCTGCTATAAAAAATTTCTGTGCTCAAACCCTTCTCTCTACATCAGCCCCACTGGAGAAGACAGAACAAGGACTCCAAAGGGATCGGTTCTCTCAAGTCTCTTCACTCAATTGCAGGGACAAACTGACCAGGAATGCCTTGTGATAGCACTGAAAGTCTTGGGTCCCAGGAAATCCCTTACTCCAGGGTAAACTGAAATCTCTGATCATTCATCCTAATGCAAACCCTCTCCCATAGCCTAGGAGAGAGCTGCCCTTTAGAGAGATCAGTGGCTAGAATGTAGTCTCCCTACAACTAATTTTGGATATAAATCATCCTTGAGCTCCCCCTAATGGCCAAAAGATATTTTTATTATTGTTCCATTTTACAGATGAGGAAACCGGTTCAGAGACCTGAAGTAATTTGCCAGAAGCAAATAGGAGCTAAGAACTGAATCTAGGTCTTTTCCTAAAGCTCAGTGGACCTCTTCCACTCAACCTGTGGTCTCTCACTATGCCACTGGGTTGACTGTCCAAGAATACTTCTTGTTTCCATGTAGAAGGTAGTCAGCCTTCCAGAGAGAAACATGAGTTATCAGTCACAGGAAGAAAAGGAGACACACACAGGTCGATGGTTAACAGCACAGATTCTGGACTGCCCCAGCTTGAACTTGGGCTCTGCCACTACCTAGCAGTATGGCCTTGAAAAAGCCTGGTCCCACCCCATTTCACCGTGCTCCCACCTGCCTCCCTACGAACTATAGCCCCTGGCATGCTCCACAACTCTCTGAACCTCTCTGTGCCCCAGTTTTCCCACACATAAAGTGGCAAAAATAATGGTACTCCATAAGTATCCTTCCACTGGGCAGCTCCTATCATTCATTTCTGGTCTGAGGTAGAGGTGGTCAACACCATTTTACAGATATGGAAACTGTTACCTTTGCTCAAGGCATAGTTAATAACATGCTGAGTTGAGATTCAAGTTTAGGTTGACTTCTAAATTCCCTAAGCTTTAATGCCTCCATGCATTGGTTATGATTACTGTGTAATGACAACCGTTAATTATCACACAGAGTTTGAAATCAGAAATCCAAGACCTGCTTAGCTACTTGGTTCTGACTCAGAATCTCTCATAAGGTTGTAGTTAAGATGTTGGCCAAGGTGACTGCCATCTCAAGGTTCTAGCATGGCTGGAAAATATTTTCCCAAACTTAGTAATGAGGTTGTTGGAAGATTACTGCTGGCTACTGGGCAGGAGCGTCAGTTCTTTACCACATGACCTGTCCAGAGGACTGCCCACAACACGGTGTCTTGCTTTTCCCAGAGCAAGAGACTCAAGGAAAAGAAAGCAGGCAAATGAGAGAGCATTCAGGAGACACAGTCTTTTATAGTTTATCTTGGAAGTGAGGGGCCATCATTTCAGTCATCAGTCATGGGTCACATGATGAGGGAGGGGTTCTCTACAAGGGTGGGAAAAACCTGATGACAGGAATCACTGGGGCTCCTTGGAGGCTGGTGAGCATACTGACCATCTTCTAAAGTAAGACAAGAAATCACAGTCATGCAAACAGTAAGGCAATAACTCTGCAGAAAAGTCTCAGGAATTAATCATAGCAAACCACTTTGCGGATAGGTGGGTGTTTATTTAATAAGCACTTAATTTATGGAAGTCACTGGGCTGGGTCCTACAAGAACAGACAGGAATAAACTAAAGTCCACAGCGACTTATGGCAGAAAACAAGAATCAAGCCATGGAGAAGAGGAGAGGGAAGGGCCAAGAAAGAGAGGTAGAATCAGGACTCAGTGACCTGTGGTTCTAAAACCCAGATATGGGTTCATTCTCAGGCTGGGTTTTTCCCCCTTGGGTCTGGAGAACACCCCCAGGGAAAATAGGAGAGAAAAAAGGAGGAGTGGGAGAGATAGGAGACAGAGGAACAAATGACTTTAGCAGTTTATCAATGTACAGAGTTTCACAATTACATATTCTTTCTTCAACTTGAATTCATCAGAACCTAAGCAGAGTCATGCAGATATTAAAGGTGGATAAGGGAAACGCCAGAGCTGGGAGCTTGCAGGGCAAAGGAGGCAGATGGTTTCTTTAAAATTAAGTTCCAGAACACCACAGTTTGAATGTGTTTCAGAGCAGGAACTCTGAGCCCTAGGCATGTCAGAGTCCAATCCTGCCCACTCAAAACCACTCTTATATTTGTTATAATTACATTATGGAATAAGAGAATTAAATTATTCCCCAAATCATCTAGCTATAGGTGTAACAGAAGCTTAGTAGGAAGTACCTTGTTCATTAGATTCCATTCCTACCTTCTCTCCCAAACACACCTTCACTTCAGAACAGATCTTCAAAACAGATCACTCTTCAAAACAGATCTCTCCTGAGTCTATGGGAAAGTCACTAAAAAAACCCAAATGATTCGGTTTCTTTGTCTGGATAAGGCAAATAAAATCAACTCCTACCTATCCCAAAAGACAGAGGGATACACATGAAAGCGATTTTACATTCTTAGAGATGGGGTGGGGGAGTTGCGGGCGGGGGTGGGGGGGGTCTCAATTCCAAGAATTCCAAAATATACAGCCACACCTTAGTTCCAAGCGGCCAGGGACGCTGACTACTCCAGAAAAGCTAAATTTCTGAGGCGTCTGTCAAGCCCGCAGTTGCATTCCCCAATCAGCCAGCTCACCCATGTGAGGTCAGGGAAAAAGTTTCCCCTGACCTGATAAATAGAGGAGGATAGTGAATTTCCTTTCCCGTGCCTTTGTCTTCTCATTGTCAAGGTCCTAGCAACTCCGGGTTGGGTTGAGTACTCCAGCTTCACACGGTGCCTGGTCCCACCCCATTTCACCGTGCTCCCGCCTCCCTACGAACTACAGCCCCCGGCATGCCCCGCAACACGCTGAGGCACGTGACCGACTTTCTGCGTGTATCTTGGTCACATGACTCGGACAAGATGGCTGCTGTGACAGCGGAAAATTTTGCCGCGCTGCAGAGCCTGCTGAAGGTAAATGTGAAGGGTGGGGACAGCATTAGGCGAGCGTTTGTCCTCGGGAATTTGGACGGAGCGGGAATTGGGAATAAATGGATCCTGATTTGGACGAACAACTCTGCCACTGTATCTCTGTGTAACACTAGACAGATCGTTTAGCCTTTCTGAGCTTTTTAAAAGCAGGAACAAAATACCGGATGGTGGGGGAACAAATAAGATAACAGACTTAAATGCGCTGCACCAATGTCCGGGTCTAACAGTCTTTGGGGACAACTTTCGGGGCATTTGGGTGGTAGTTCCTACATTCACTTCCCCATCTCATCGTACAGCCCCTCTGTGCTCCAGAGTTCAGAAATTCTTTTTGAGTCCACGCACCCCCTTGTGTAAATGGAACAAAGAACAAGTTCTTTGAAAATATCAATAACACTAACAAACATTTAGCACAACTGACAAAATTATGGAGAGAGGAAATACAAATGACCAACATCAGGAATGCAACAGAGCATGTCACTATAGTCCCTGCAGATGTCAAAGGAAGATAAGAGAATACAAACATCTCTCTCTCTACTGGTAAATTTGACAGTGTAACAAAATGGATCAGTTCCTAAAATCATATTTACAACTCCTCCAACATGAAATTGATAATCTGAACAGCCTTGTAACTATTGAGGAAATGGAATTCACAATTTTAAAATTTCCAAAAAAGAAATCTCCAGATCCAGATGTTTTCACTGGAGAATTCTAAACAACATTTAAAAGTTAAGTCTACGCAATCTTTTCTAGAAAATGGAAGGGAAAGAATACTTCCTAATTCCTTTCATACAGATAGTATTACCATGATACCAAATTCATGGTACTAAAACAACTACTACTACAGACCAATATCCCCTTTGAAAATAAGTGCAAAACTCTAATAAAATCACTATCAAATGGAATTAGCAGTATATGAAAAAGAGTATTCACTATGACCAGGTGGGATTTATTTCAGAAAAAACTGTCCTTCTTCCTTTGGTTTTATGATATTACTCTTCTTTTTCTAGGTTCTTGAGGTTGATTTTATATTAATGATTTGAGACTTTTATATTCTAATATATGTATTAATGCTATAAATCTCCCCTTTAGCACCACTGTGGCTGTGTCCCACAAATTTTATGTTGTTTTTTCATTTCCACTTACTCAGTGTAACTTAAAATTTCTTTAAGTCTTTCTCTTTGATCTATTGATCATTTGCAAGTGTGTTGTTTAAGTTTCTAAGATACAGATATTTTCCCATTATGTTTGTTATTGAGTTCTAGTTTGATTCCATTGTAATTACTGAGAACACACTTTATGTGATTTCAGTTATTTTAAATTTAGTGAGGTTTATTTTATGACCCAGAATATGAGCTATCTTGATATATGTTCAGTGGGCACTTGTAAAGAATGTATATTCTGCTGTTTCTGAGTAGAGTGCTCCATAAATGTCAATTAGATTGATTGATGGTGGTGGCGTTGAGTACTTCTGTGTCCTTATTGAATATTTGTCAAGTTGTTTTATCAGTTGTTGAAAGAGGGGTGTTGAAGTCTCCATGTATATTTATGGGTTTTTCTCTTTCCTTTCAATTCTGTTTATTTTTTGCTTCATATATTTTGCTGCTCTCTTGCTAGGTTGCATGCATGTTTAGAATATCTCAACAAGTAGAATCTATAGTAAGTAATGTCTGTTTCTGTCCCTGGTAATTTTCTTTACTGTGTGATTTAACTAATATTAATGTTTCCTTTAAAATTTGCATGCTATATCTTTTTCTATACTTTTATTTTTAAACCAGTCTATGACATTATATTTAAAGATAATATAATTCAGACATTTATATCCATCTGTCAATTTCTATCTTCAGTACATATATATAGAACATTTTCAGCTATTTATCAATATGTAATTATTGATATGTTAGGCCTTAAATTTCACATTCCATTTTTTGGTTTATGTCTGTTCTCTCTTGTTTCTTTTTCCTCGTCCAGTCTACCTGTGGTTTATTTGAACAATTTTTAGAATTCTACTTAGATTTATTCTAGTCTTTTAAAATGCTTTTCTTTTTAATGTTTTTTTTTTAGTGGTTGCTCTAGCTATTCCATTATATATATACAAAATTTGTCACAGTCTATCACTATAATCATTTACTAGAGTGAAGTATAAATGTTTCAACAGGTTATTTCCCTTTATGTCTGTTCACATTTTCTCTTTTTTAATGTAATTGTTTTTAATATTTACTCTATAAAATTTAGAAACTGAAAAGAAGGAAAAGGTATGTTTACACTATATTTTACATGTATGTCCTGTCTTTTGTCCTAAAGTTTCAGTGCTCCTTCTTTGATTGTTTGCTTTCTCTTTAGAGGACTTCTTTTGGCCTGTCTTTTATGGTTGGAAATTGACAGGTTGTATTAGTTTCTCTTCATGTAAGGCATCTTGATTTTCTCTTAATTCCTGAAAGATAGTTCTGCTGGATGTAGGATTTTAGGTTGACACCTTTTTTTCCACCAGCAACTAGAAATATACTTTTTCTTGCTTCTGTGGTTTGTGATATGAAATCTGTTATGGATAAGATATTGATTCTCTCTCATTAATTCAAGATTTTTTTCTTTGTTTACTTTTTAGAACTTTAATAATGATGTCTCTGCATAGATTTCCTTGGATTTACCTGTTTGCATTCACTTAGTTTCCTGAGTGTACAATGTTATATCTCTTGCTAAACTTAGAAACTTCTCAGTCATTGTTTCTTTGAGTACTTTTTCAGTCTTGCTCTCTTTTGCCCTCTCCTTTCAGGAATCCAAAACTTGAGTGATAGATTTTATATTATAGTCCCACAGTTCCTGATACTCTGTGCATTATTTTCAGCTTGCATCCTCAGTTCAAATTCAGTAATTTCTATTATTCTGTCCCCCACTTCACTGATGCTTTCCTATGTCCCTTCCATTTTGGTATTGAACCAATCTACTGAACTTTTTATTTTGGATATTGTGTTTTTCAAGTTCTAAAATTTCTATTTTGTTCTTTATCTTTTATATTTCTTTGCTGAAACTTTCCATATTTTAACTTGTTTTTATATTTTTAACTAAGCATACTTTCAATCACCTGTTGAAACATTTTATTATATTATTAAAATATTTTGTCAAAATTAAAAAAAATATTTTGTCAGATAATACTAATATCTGTCATCTTGGTGTTATCGTCTATTATTTTTTTGTAATTCAGTTTGAGATCTTTCTGGCTCTTGGCATGATGAGTGATTTTCAGTTGAGACCTAGACATTTTTATATTACATGCTGAGAGTCTGGATCTTACATCTTTTGTTTTTACTGACTTTCTCTGTTACTGCTTAATACAGGAGGGGAGGGAGTGATTCCTCATTATCACTAGTTGAAGGCAAAGTCTGGGTTCCCCACTTGGATCCTGTTGACATCCCAGAGTGAGAGTCCCTGGCTGGAAGTTCTGGCTTCATGTAGTCTCCACTAATTCCACATGTAATAGGACAGGTTACTACCTGGCTGGGATAAAGGACCAGCTCTTTAGCTTACCTTTTCTGATACTACTCTGGCAAGAGTGTTGGGACACCCTGTAATAGCCTCACAAAGGTGGAAGTCAATTCCCCACTAAGCCTTTGCTGACATGGCTATTGCCAGGGCCACAGTCCTTTCTATGGTGTTTGGCTGGAGTAGGGTAGTTCTTTTCTAAAATGTTTTCTGTCTTGCTGGCTGTCCCTTTCTCGGTCCTTTGGCTAAAGGGAGCAAATATTTGTTGGAGGTTTTGCGCTGCCACCCCCACCCCTGCCCCGCCCCACCATTGCCATTCTGGGTTGCCCTCTTTTTCAGCTGGAGGTCTGGATATCTGAACAAAAATAAAAACCAGGTAACTCACCACCATCCTGTGTCTTGGTTGTGAGGTTCAAAGCAGGTCTGTGTCCTCCTCTCCCTCTTTTGGAGTCATCTTATGTTTGTTTTCTATAACATGCCCAGGAATTTTAGTTGTGCTTAACAGGAAAAAGAAGGAAAAGTACAGAGATTACGCTTAATCCCCATATAGAAGTGTCTCATGCATCTTTAAATCTTGCACCCCAAAGGTATCACACCATTATTGAGACAATTTTTATGTTTCAAAACAAGTATTTTTCAGAATCTGAGTTTTTTGCTTCCATCTGTGAATTAATTTATAGGCTTCCTCGAAAGATGTTGTCAGACAACTGTGCCAAGAGAGCTTTTCCAGTTCAGCCCTTGGCTCAAAAAAGCTTTTGGATACCACGTGTTCCAGCCTGTCTGTGACCCAGGAGGAAGCAGAGCAAGTAAGTGTGGTCAGAAATGACCTTTGGCCACTGGGCTCTCAACTCATTTGTCTCTTTCTTGGCGTCTCTGTCCTTGCTACATCCAAGGAAGTCTTACCACTGGAATGTTTGTTTATATTATAGCAGATTTGAAATGGCTGCTTTTTAAATGTTAGTGAGCTTAAAAAGCTATTGTCTTTGAATCTTCCCTTCCTTGTAAATGAGGCTTGGCTAGGAGAACTATACCCAGAATGAGAGTTCCTGACTGTTTCCTTTTCTGACTTGTTACCTAGACAGTATGGATAAAAGCCAACCTTTGTGTGATTTTTCTTTCCCAACCTGTAGCTTGCTGATCCTGATAAACTGTCAGCTGAACAGCTTAAGAAAGACTTTTCAGGGATTGCAGGGTGGAAGCTCTGAAGCGGGAGTATAATTAGGGAGGATGTGCTGTTGGACCTCAACTGATTTCAGATGGTGACCAAGAGGAAGAGCAAAGTGACTTGAGTTATGTAGCACCCACAGCCTTATCTTTCCAGGGCAAATATGTTTCTAAAACAGGAGTTCATCCAAAGGGGGCCTAAAGGATTATTTTTCAATCTGGAGCTTTGCTCATTGACATGAGCTATAGAATGTTAAGAGGCAGAAGATAATGGAAGTTGAGTTGGAGGCTTGGTTTGGATTCCCCAAAAGTAGACCCTGAGGCAAAGACTTAGGTGCAGGTAGTAATTTAGGAAGTGATTCTAGAAAGCACAAAGGAGGGAGTGGGAATATCAAACAGGGAGGAGAAGCTAATAAATGGATATTTTAATGAGCAGTAGCAGGGGTCCTGTATGAAACCATATGGAACACACCCCAGAAAGGCCCCCCGCAGGTAGCAGGGAGCAAGGACATGTATCCACTGGTTCCCACCCCCTCACCTCTAGGTTGTACCTCTGTAGTTGAGCAACCTTCAGAGAAAGCCCCAAGGCAAAGAATATTAAGTCCAGAAAGTCTTCCTAGGTTTAGCCAATCATTATAATATCACAAGAGGCCATAGACCACACTTGGCTACAGATCCACTTAGAAGGATATCCAGTGTGTCACAGTGTCCTAGTAGGGTAATGTCGTGCGTTCCTCTTCCACAGGAAGTCCACACAGCTGGCCTGCAGCTCTTTGTCCCCTCCCAGGTGACAAAGATGAGGGGCAAGAACATGACACTCTTACTACCCTGGATTCCAGGCCCAAATTCCACCAGAACCAACACCTCTGGTAACAATCCAGTAAGCACAGCTTCAGGTTCTGGCAAGGAACATGCTGCCACACTCAGGATAGCCCAAAGGTGTGGAGTCCCAGAGTGTCTGGGAGTCCTCCCACGCAGAGCCAGGGGACCAGTGCAGCATGGCCTACAAAACAAGTGGACTTTCCACTTGTCTCAGGTTGCCGGGGGAACAGGCCAGAAAATTCACTTAAGGTCAGAGTCTCTGCAGCAGGAAAGGGGATTTAGTAGCCTTGTTTGCAAGCAGAGTGCCTGGCAAGTGGACAGCTTCCTGTGTCAGCTGTGATGCTTGTCTTCTAGAGCAGCAGGTAGGTGTAGAAGCCGAAGCACGTGGCATCTGCATCGATGACAGAGGTCTCACAACCCATGGGATGCCACTGAATGGCCATGCCAGGGTGTGGCACCCCCTTTTCCTGGCAGTGGGGTAGAGCCCTGCCCTCTGCCCTCTGCCTCTGCACCATTTCTCCTCACTCCCGGCTGCCCCCATCTGCCCTGCAGCTGCTCCAGGCTCTGCACCGCCTCACCAGGCTGGTGACCTTCCGTGACCTGTCCTCCGCCGAGGCGATCCTGGCTCTCTTTCCTGAAAATTTCCACCAAAACCTCAAAAACCTGCTGACCAAGATCATCCTGGAACATGTGTGAGTGCTCATGTCTTGAGAGTTCCTTGTAATGCTTTTGTTTTATATCTTGTTGTAGAAATAATATGTTCATTGTTAAAAAGTTAGAAAGCATAGGCAAGTAAAAAGGAGAAAACCACAATTCCACTACCCCAGAGTTAGCAGCATTCTTTCCTTATGAAAAACCTTTTTTCCCCCCATTTACATATATTGAGAGAGGCTGATATTTTGTTTTTGTTTCAACACAATGGCATCATACCATTTTATAGTTTGCTTGTTTTTAATTAACAGTAATAGATCAATAAATATTTACCTGCAGTATCATTTTAAATGGCTGCATATATTCCTTTACTTGAAGATATCATGGGTAATTTAATTAAGAAATTCCTTAGTGTTGGAATTTAGACTGTTGGCAATTTTCACTTAAGTGGACAAATTATGAAGCAAACTTTACTCATGTGCATAATTATTTCTGTACTGGATTATAAGCATTGGACATACATGATTTTATGTTATAAAGTTGACCATCCCCAGGTAGTTTTCTACCCATGGGACATGGTACTCCTCTCCCCAAACCTTCACCAGCACGGATTGAAAAAATTTTTTTTTCCCAGTTTCACAAATGGTACCTCATTTCAAATTATATGTTTTTAATACTGGTGGTGTCAAATGTTTATTAACCTTTTGATTTCTTTTGTGAATTCTCCATTTCCCAATTGGCATAATCCTTTAGCCATGCACAATTTAAGTAAAATGAATTAGCTATGAAAACTGATGCTAACAGAAAGACCCATAGAAGACATGTGGCCTTTAGCATCACTAAACCTAATAAAATGGCCAGAAAACAGCTTCTTGGAGAGAAGTGTTATGTGGTCCTTTCCTGTCAGGAGGTGACTACAGGGTTGAAAATCACAGATGGGGTGGAGGTCCAGGGCCCAGGGCTTCCCCCTGATCCGAAGCCTCAATTCTCATGCTTTCCATTACTTTTCTCTCATATTTCCCTCTTCAACAGATCTTCGTGGAGAACAGAAGCCCAGGCAAATCAGAGTGAGTACCAAGAAATGCCCCTCTGCCCCTACACCCCTTCTTGCCAACCCAGCTCTAAAACTGCCAGGGCTGGAGTATTCAACCAGAAGCCAAGGCGAGCGAGCCCAGTGCAAACCCACAGTGTGCATAATTTTTGTCTTTGTCTTGTTAATGTCACCTTATAATTTTTTTCTGATTAAAACTGAATATAGAGTTGTTAAAAAAAAGTAAGCCCTCATTGACATGAGTTGAAAAGCTTGAATAAATGTAGGTGTTTAATAAATGATCGCTAACCTTACTCCCAGCCGGCGCCAGTGCTGTAGAACTCTGCCTGCGTTAACTCCATTGTTTCTGCCAAAGGCCTGGGAGCCTCGGCTAAGATCACTCCTGTTTACAAATGTGGAAGCAGACCCAGAGTTTGATCAGGTGGTAGAGCCACTTGGACAGGCCGAGTCTTCTTGGCTCTCAAATGAGAGTTCTTCCTGCTATTGTGGAAGCTACACCTTTCCTAAGACACAGGCCACGCCCCTTCTCTACCTGTCATGTCTCATTGTTCCTCACATTTGGAGGGTGAGGGCTGGGTGTGCTGGCAGAAGCTGCCCCCCATGAATCAGGACTAAGCGCAGGGGCGTGGAGCAGTGGTAAGGCCTGTGAGGGGCCGATTTGGAGAGTGGTGGGCGGTCTGTCTCCCTCAGAGACTTGGAGAAGGGGTCAAATACATCATAGTGATAGAGATCTCAGAGCTCCCATCAGGGGTGTAGGCTTGGTGAATGTGGGGGTGGGCGTAAGCTGGAGCTGAGCTGTCCCCTCCACAGTCTCCCTGCCACGCCTGGTGGATCTGGACTGGAGAGTGGACATCAAAACCTCCTCAGACAGCATCAGCCGTATGGCCGTCCCCACTTGCCTGCTCCAGATGAAGGTAGGTTGCTGTCAGTTTCCTCGGGAAGAAAGAAGGGGCGCCCTGTGGGCCGTGGAAGACAGGGTCCAAAGTTTGGGAATCTCTGCGCTCACAGGAATCTTTGTGCCCCTGAAGTGCAGTATGAATCTATAAAGTATACGTGCGCTGCCATACAGGGACACTGTAAAACATCAAAAGTACATGTGTGTCAATAAGGCAAACACAAGACATTTTATTATTTTTTTTAAATTTTTATTTTTTTTATTCATACAAGAACTGGGGTACAGGCCAGAGGTGTGGTGGGTGAGCGGATCCACCAGAGACAGAGCGGGGAACAGAACAGGCAGATTTGACTGAAACACACTGCTGAGGGGAATAGCGAGCGAGGCAGGAGAGGTCTGCTGCACCATGTGGGTCCCCTCCCTGGCCAGCAGCAGGGATCGAACTCATGCTGCAGTGGTTGCGGTTTGCTTCATAGTGCACTGCTTAACCCACTGCGCCAGCAGGGTGGGCCCAAGACACACATTTTAAATATCATTTGCTGATACCTAAAGGTGACAGTGTACACCTAGGGGAGTTCAGCTGCAACAGCAGGGTGAGCCTTCGCGTTTCAAAGAGCCTCCTTGACGATTCGCACACCCGAGCCACCTTTCTGTGCAGGGTGATGAGCTGCCTCTGCTGGCGGTATGGCTGTTCCAGAGCCCAGTCACGGCTGCGGACGTGTCACTTCTCTGTTTACCTCCTCACACCCTCTTGCCTCTCGGTCTTCTCACTTTATGTTCCTCCCCAGGGTCTTTTTAAGCCACACAACCATGGTTAGGACTTAAGACTAGATAAAGCAGTGCTACATTTTACTTAACAGAAATCAGCAGAAAACTCAGCACATGTAAGAAAATGAAAAGTAAGGAAGCCTCCTTCTTACAAGGGACAAACAGAACTAAACACTGTACTGTTGTTCCTCATCCCGATGTACTGCCCTGTGTACCCCAGAGCCCACCGTGTAAAGCGCCCTTGTGAACACACAGGATGTCTTTTTTTAAGATTTATTTATTTATGCATGCAAGACCTGGGGTACAGGCCAGAGTAGCAGGAGGTGAGAGGACTTATCAGAGACAGTGTGGGGAGCAGAACAGGCAGATTGACTGAAACACACTGCTGAGGGGAGCGGCAGGCGAGGCAGGAGAGGTCTGTTGCACTTTGTGGGTCCCCTCCTGGGGATTGAACAAACGTTGTTGTGCTGTGGATGCTTCACAGTGTGGCACTCAACCCACTATGCCACCAGGGAGGCCCCACACAGGATGTCTTTTCGCAAGAGGCTGAGTTGGGGCATCAGGGGGGTCTGTGGTGGCTTAATACCCGCCGGTCACTTGCTGCAGACAGAAGCTGATCAGAGCTCTGGACGCCCCTGTCCTCTTCAGTCACTAAGCGACTCCAGGCCTAGGCTTCCACGTAGCTCTCACCAAAGAGAGGCTCCTAACAGTCAAACTCCAGGTCAGGCAGTAAGAGGAACAGGGGCAGCTTTGACTTCGTGGCCATGTTCTCCTTTCAGATCCAGGAGGATCCCAGTCTGTGTGGGGACAAACCTTCTGTGTCGGCCGTCACCGTGGAGCTGAGCAAGGAGACGCTGGACACCATGTTAGATGGGCTGGGCCGCATCCGAGACCAGCTTTCTGCCGTGGCCAACAAGTGACCCCAGCGTGCTGCCGGCCTGATGCTAGACAGTGATGGGTGGGGGGCCTCCAAACCCCAGCTGCCCTTGCAGCAGCTGCAGCCAACAGCATATGGCATGGCCGGGACCCGAGGGCAGGGCCCCTGAAGGCGCAGTTGGACTAGGAGGAAGCAGCCATGTCCCCACACTGTTCTCCTGGCCCATCTTTTCTCTCTTTCTAAAGTCGGCAGTCAGAACCTCCATCTTTGAAAGGCTCCTGTATGCGATTTAATTACTGCTGAGGCTGGGTGAGGAAGCACTTGCTTTGTCAGCTGCCTCTGCATGGCTGATTGGAAAATCCAGGCCCAAATTGTGGAGCATGTCTAATAAGTTACTTTCCAGCATCAGCTCTAATTAGTTCATTTTCAGCCCTGGAACCGTGGAGGGAATCAGGTGTATGATGCCAACAGCTTCTGTTTCTCTGACAGAGCATCCAGGCAGATCTGCAGAGCAGGGCCCAGGCTGCGGCCCACCCCTGTCCTAAGTCCAGGACCTTCCCTCAGTTCTGTCAGCCCTGCTGCATCACCCAGTCAATGTAGGAAGTCAGAAACGGGTGCTGATTCCCTACTTCATGAAATTGGGGGGCCCCTTCCTGGAGATAGTGCCACCAGAGTAAAAAAAAAAAAAGGAGTGACTGGAAATAAATAACAGTTCCAAAACTTTCATGATTCTGGTCACACTTCTTGAGCGTCTGTCCCTAACCTGAGTTGTGGCCTTAGGCAGCACACCTCTCATTTGTAAGATGATCCAGCTTCCTAATTCCTAGCTAATAAGCCCCGACTGTGGGTGACCTTAAACCAGGCATATGACTCACCACCTTCCGAGCGTTTGTCAAGAGGTGCAAAAGACAGTCACTGACTGTCGCTGTCACACACTTGTCGCTGTCACCAGTGATGGTGAAGCAGGGCTCAGAGTTTAGCCAACCAGTTCATCTGTCACATGCCTGGAAAGTCACAGGGACTCTGAAGACGCTTCCCCTCCCTAACCCAGATCACCGCGGGAGCAGCAGCCCACAGCTTGCTCTCTGCAGGCTTTGTTTCAGCAGCATGGTGGCCTGTGTGGAGGGGTGGGGTGAGTGGAGGGAGTAGAACCCCAGGTTCAGAGGATTGGCTCTTGAGCCAGGCAGCCAGAGTTGGGAGCCAGCTCTGTTTCACTGGTAGGTGCTTGACTGCTAAGCATCAGTTCTCTCCCACCTCCTTGTGTTTTTGTTGGTTTTTTTTTTAATTAAATGGGGATAATAATAGTATCTGTTCTATAGGACTTCTGTGAAGATTAAATGTTATAATGTACCTCAAAGCACTTAGCGATGGTCAGGGAAATTGGAAGGATTGATAGCATTAGCTTTGGTTACTGAGGAAAGGGAGGGAGGAAGCGCTGCACGCATTGCTCCATGGCTGAGAGGGTTGGTGTGACCATAAGTGTCATATCAGCGAGGAAATCAGCTCGTGGAGGTTAAGTCACCTGCTGGTAAATGGCCTCATTAGGACTTGGGCCCAGATTTCTCTCACTTTGTCCCTCCTGCACAGGAAGGACTGCAAAAGATGTGAGCTCTGTGGCCTCGGCTTCTTTTGGAGAGCATTGGGGCTGAAGTAGAGATGTGAAAGCTTGCTCCTGCTTGCCCGGAGAGATGAGGAAAATCGAGAAAAACAAATCTCAAGCTTTGCCACCTCCTGATAGCTGAGCTCCTTTCTGTTAAAATAGCAGTTCTCAGCCCTTGGGGTCGTAGCCTTTCTGACACTGACGAAAGCTCCCACTTCCTTTCCGAAGGAAAGGAACAGTCAATTTTCTGTAGTCCCCAACATGAGTGCGTGGAGTGTGGGGGCCACCCACTGTTTCTATACCGAGAGCCCCAGTCTTACGCTCAAGTTGAGTTCTGCCTTGCAACAATTCACCCCACTTCCCATCCACTGCCTCGGACCTACTGCCAGTGGCCTCTAAAAACCTGTTCTCTGGGCCTCCCTCAGCTACCCATAAGAAAGCCCAGCGTAGGCATCTAGAGTGATGGATGTGCCTTTAGCCCCTGGAAAAGAACCGTCTGGGCGCATGGCATAAAGGGGGCATTCGGGAAATAACTGGAAAGTCCAATAGGTGTTTGTTACTCTTCCCCTCACATACTAGTTTAAGGGGTTGTTTTTCACAGTTAACATGGATTGTTGTAGAGACTGTATTTCTGGTTGGTATGGCTGTCTCAGAAAAACCTAGCGTCTACCTGTTGATCTCAAGGAAAGTTCTTTCATTCAGTCCTTGTCTGGTTTCCCCATGGCATTTAGCGCAATGAGCAGCTACCTGCAAGCTGTACCTTTTCCTTAGGGTCCAGCAGGGTTGACTGTCCAAACTCCATCCACAGAAGTCCAGTGATAGATCTCGGTGATGACTCTGCTTCTGGCTGCCCAGTGCTTTCCACCCTCCCCCTCCCCCAGCTGTGAGTGAGCATCTGGCTTCACCCTGATCAATAGGGGTGCTTTCAGGGTTATCCCCAGATTGGATGTTACTCAAGTTGCCCAGTCTGAGAGCCAAGGACGTTTCATTCTGCAACCATTCTGGATCTTGCTCTGTGATTCTGCAAGTCTGTGTGACTTGTAGCCCAAGGAGTTACCTCCACCTAGAGGTGAGGCAGAGCAGTCCACCGTGGAGGCCTTCCCAAGAGTCCAGGGTTAACACGAACTTAGGTCCTCAGACTTACCTTTAAGAGCTCTTGACATTTCCTCGAAGGAAGAATGGTTCTCTCTTCGTGGAGATTAGGGTTCCCTGGCACCAACCAGAGAGTACTATTAGAACAGTAGTTATTAAAGTGACAAAGCACAGAACGGGGAGCAAGAGAAGTTGTAGAAAGTCAACATCGTGCAGGTGACAGAACAGAAATTATCGGTATTTGGAAGTCAACAATGACAGTTCTTGTAAATGTTTAACCACCAAAAAACTTCCAAAATGCCAGGGAGTCAACGATTGCTAGATGAAGATATCTTTAAAAATAAAAACCCTCTTTCCTGATAACATCTCAATGACTGAGCAAAACTGGAGAGCCTCTACACCACCCTGGACTTAACTTCCTGGAAACTGGTAAATGCCAGACCACAGCGCTAGATGAGCAACTGCTGCGCCGGGCGCCCACTGCAGAGAACCAGCTCGTGGGAGAGACCCAAACGTCTGGTGTACCTGCCCGTCTCTTGGTTACTGGTAGCAGCATGGCACTAGCCGTGCCCCCTGATACAGAGCACTCAGTGAAGTAAGACTCTGCCCAGTGCCTTGAATGATCAATGAATTGAGAAATGCTTTAGAGTATCCGAGGGCACTGGGTCACTGTTGTAGACGTGCAGGGGGGGGTGACAGGAATCTGATAAAGGTCCTACTCCAGGCAGTTCATTGGCTTATTCAGCTTTGGGGAGTGAATGAATCACTGTAGTAGGATATTGAGACTGCTTTAATGACATTCCAATTTTCCATGGATTAAAGAATTTTGTTTCTCGTGTAGAAGTTTGGGCTAATAGAAGGTTTTGGGAGGCTGGGTGTTTCTGCACCAGAGATCCAGTTTCCTTCTACCTTGTCGCTTCCCCCAGCTTCCAGCTGCTGCCTTCATCCCTGTGAGACCTGCTCACCACTATTTTCTAAGCCTGCATCCCAGCCCCTGGGGGAAGGGGAGGAAGGGAAGGAAGACCAGAAGTTACCATCCATTTCCACTTATCTCCAACCTGCTCCAATCACATGGTAAAGCTTAGGTGCAAGGTAGATTGGAAAATGCAGTTTCTGCCTGGCCAGTCACGAGTCTAAGAATTCACAGGGTGGGGGAGTAACGCTCGTAGTATAAGGAGAGACTAGCTGGAGACAATTGACAGGCACAGTCATAAACACCTACTCAGTAGAGTACAGCTCAGTGTGGCTCAATTTATCAGTTGCTTTCCTGGGAACAGGCTTCTTGGAGGAAGGGGAGAGAACAGAATGTCTGTGTGGGTGTGTGGTGGCAGTGGTGGTGAAGGGATGGGGCTTATCTTAAGGGTGCAGACACCTCCTCACCTTGGTACCTGTAGTAGCTCACACAGTGCCCAGCACACAGTAGGCTGCCCAGTAACTCTTCATTCGGGTCCTGCAGTTCACAGGCTCACATGGTCACGTGACCTGTGTTAGTAAATGATGGTTGAATTTATATCAAACTGATTAGAAAGGCAGACTGATGGAATTAAATCTGACTTGAATTCCTCTTGCAAAATCTCTCAGCAGTATCCCCCTTTCACCCCAGGTGATTTCAGTCAAACACCTGCCGCGGTGTCTGTGGCAACTAGGACGCTTCTCCCGTCTTGCTGCCATGCCTTCTGGTCTTGCCTGACTAGGGTCTGTGAGTGTGGGGGTGTCTGCTCACAGCAGTCTCCTGTCCACAGTAGTTTCACTTGGGTACAAGGAGGAACAGATGGGAGCCCTGGGCTGAGAGTTGGAGAGAATCTTCTGCCACAGAGTTAGGGGCCTGCAGGGAAGGTCATGCCCATTCTTCAACTGCAGCAGGAGGCAGCAAAGGAGAGGGCACCCCTAAGCCTGAGCACACACTTCTGGACCTCATTGTGCACTCTTTCTGGAATGTCTTTCTTTTCCCTAACTTAACTCCTATTCATCCTTCCAGATCCAGGAGCATTACTTGGCAGGGCCCTTGAGGCCAATCATTTCTCTTACCACACAGCCTTTTAAGAGTCTACATTTGGCCTTCCTCTCACTGTATCCCCAACACCTGAGTTCACAATAGAGAGGCTGTCAGTACTGAAAGTTTCCTGCTATTTGCAAAAATGGCATTTTGTTTCTAGGACCACTCCTAAAGATGAGGCCACTTGTTACTTGTGAGGCCTCTTTGATGAGCCAGGACTCATTTGCCCAAAATTCACTGCAGAAGGGAAACACCAAGGCACGCCTCACCTGGGTGCAGTAGGCTCTTACACAACAGGCCCAGCAGATGGCGCAGTTGCTCTCCTTATGGTCCCACCCTGGCTTAAGAGGGAAACAAAGACCAGGAAGGAGTGGGGCGGGTGGGGTGGGCAGGCTTCTCCTAGAAGCCTGGCAAGGAGAGACACTTCCTGAGAAGAAGCCTGCAGACCCAGCCCCTTCATTTACAGAACTGTCCCCTTTAGTCCCAGGGTAGCAAACGAGAAGGAGGGGGAAAAGAGGGGGCGAGGCAGGTCCACCGGGGAGCCCATTCATGCCTGTCTCAAGACCCAGTCACAGAAGCACCCACTGTCACCTCCCTGCTGCTGCCCCAGGCTGGCGCTGACAGAAATCCCAATACTGGTGGGACAACTCTTCCGAAGACGGTGCTGTCCATGGGAACCAAAAGCCCCATTCTCATCCCACAGGCCTCATCGTCCTGAGTGACCTAGCTCTCTATACCCCAGGTAAACAAGGGCATGAGTGTTCAAATTCAGGTCTGCTCAGAGCCAACTCTCAATTTCTTCATCGCTAAAAGAGAGAGATTAAATTTAATTTTTCCTGACAACACAGTTATATACGAAGGTGTCTGAGACATGGAAGCTGCCAAGCTGTCCAGCACTTCCTGAGAAGTGGCTTCAATAAAATAAAAAGGGACTCCACGTAAAAACTTTGACTCCCTCCCAAACTCTGGTTGTCGACCCTGGTACTTGTTTCAGGACCCACACTCCCACCCCCCCAGATATCAGAATCCAACTTCAAACACTACAGACACCTCTGTGGGGTCATGTCCTCCTGTAGGTCAGGAGACTTCTCAGCTCTCTTCTGAGCGTAGGCTGGTAGTGATGGTCAGGGTGGGGTGGCCCTGTGTGCTCTCGTCTGGATTATTCCAAAGGCCACCCAAATGGTCCTGTCATCCTTCTTTCCTCAGCCCTATCCTCCCTCCTTGTGGCTGCAGGTGTTATAAATGGAAATCGGATGCCATTCTCTTGCCTTTAATGCGTAAATATCTCCTCAGTGACCTCAGAATAAAGGCCAAACTGAGAAATGTCATTCAGTGCTCTTTATAACCTGACTTCAGCCTATGTTTTCAGTCTCATGAAACAAGGTTAAAGAAGTCAGAATAAACAGTGTTAGTTCAGGGACCAGCGTGATGGGCCTGGGGTGCTGATTCTGAACAGCTCTGGCTAGGAAGAAGGGAAGCAGGAGCAGGGGGAGGAAGAAAGAGCGGAGCGTTTATGTCAACATCGACCAGTTCTTGACCTGCCTTTTCTTGATGACAAAGACTGAGTCGCTTGCTGTAA
The DNA here is from genome assembly GCA_019455555.1 of Galemys pyrenaicus. Taxonomy (NCBI): domain Eukaryota; kingdom Metazoa; phylum Chordata; class Mammalia; order Eulipotyphla; family Talpidae; genus Galemys; species Galemys pyrenaicus. The sequence goes on from JAGFMF010011862.1 coordinate 2,138,823, forward strand.
TGTCCCAGCACCTGCTATTGTAGATGCTCAGTCAGTGTTTGATCTCAGGATGAATGAATGAATGAATGAATGGTCTATCAGCCTTTAGGGTTGACTGGCCACTCCTCTGTCTCCCAGCCATGCCTTTCGCCTATTAAGGGCTCTATACCTCCTTCTCTCCCACCACTGCCAGGCGCCTCCCTCCCTGCTGGTTTGGCTAATGGGAGAGACTAGAAGGGACTCTGCTAGAGGACAGGGAGGTCAAGGAGAAGAGAGCGTGTCTCAGTCAGCACAGCTGGGGACGCAGCTCAAGGGGGAAGAATTGGTGGCATTGAGAGGGAAATCCCAGAGCCTGCTGTGCCTGCCCCTCTCTGAACGCTGTCCTGGAACAAATGTCACCCTGGCTGTAGGATGTTCACTGGTTTTCCCAGTGAAGACCACCAGGGGCCTCAGTGTGGCTGCCTGGATGTGTTTCCCAGGAGACCCATCTCTCTGGCACAGAGGGTGCACACCCAGCGCTCCCTGGCCTGCATCAAGCCAGAGTGGCCAGCGGCAGGAGACACACTCTGTTGCAGCACCCCCACCTTGTCTCCTCCTGACCCCATTTTCCACATCAGTCTCCTCCACTCCTCTCCAAATGGTGGTGTCACTTCAGTGTTCTCCAGAAAGAACTTCTTCCCCTGATTGGCCTGTTCAGTCACCTTGCAGGTGGAAATTCATGGCATTTAAAGAGGCGGAAAACTCCTCTGTTTGCTCTGTTACCAGGAACATCGATTTTCCTACTGTCCTCGTGTTGCCCGCCCGAGGTCACCCTAATTGTAACCTGTCACCTGGAATTCTGGATCAGCCCCTAACTGGCCTCCTGTGCTGGGCTTGTTTTTCCCCAAATCCAGCCTTTACAATGCTCCAATAAAGTAAATTTGTTCTTGTTTTATCCTCCAAACTGGATCCCCCCTCTCCCACGTTTCTGCATCTCAGCTCCAACCAGAAAAGTGGAGGATGTTACTGCCTCCTCCCTCTCCCTGATATTGCTCCATCCTCATCCCTGTCGATCCATCAGCAAGACCTCTTGGTTCTGACTCCCAGATAAAGTCCCATCGGTTTGTTTCTCTCCATCTCTGCACCAACTTAGTTCAGAGAACGTCACACCTCTGTGCCCTCTAAAGTATAATAACATCTGCCAACCTCAGCCTCCCGGCCTCATGAGCCTTTCCTCCTCACTCCATTCTCACCAACCTTCTATCAGTTCCAAGGTCCTCAAGCATTTTCCTGCCACAGGGCCTTTGCACTTGTGGCTCTCCCACCCCCACCCTGCCAGGAAGACTCCCTCCTTTTCACGAGACCAGCTTCTTATCTCTAAGGCTCAGCTACAGTAGAAAGTCACTTCCTTAGAGAGGCTTTCTCAGGTTACTTTATCTAAAAAAGATTCCTCCTTTTATTCTTAATTACAGAATCTTATTAATTTCTTTCCCACTCCCCTATATACAGTCTTATTAATGAATTGATGTGCATCCTTATTTATTGTCACCTGACTGGACCATACCGTGATTAGATGAAACTTGTCTTTCTTGTTCACACGACGTCCCCAGAGTCCAGGACAGGTGTGCATGGAGTATATATCCACACCACTTCCGAGGCTCAGGCTCCAGGCCCTGGGTCAGGGTGTAAAAAGCCTTCTTGAAGTGCCTAGGATTGGGGAAGGGGAAAAGAGGAACATCCTCATCCATCCCTGGGGGCCAGAGGACACCCATAACCACTAGCATCTCCCTCCAAATAAATTTTCTACATTTCCAACCCCCTGGACACATTCCTTTCAACTCTGCTACACTTTTTTTTTAAGAATTACATATGCATATCAGAGGTGGGGTACAGGCCAAAGTCCTGGGATGTGAGAGGACACACCAGAGACAGAGTGGGGAGCAGAACAGGCAGACCGACTGAAATACACTGCTGAGGGGAGCAAGGCAGGAGAGGTCTGCTGTGCCACATGGGTCCCCTCCCTGGCTGGGATTGAAATCATGCTGCTGTACCACAGATGCTTCACAGTGCAGCGCTCAGCCCACTGTACCACCAGGGAGGCCCCTCTGCTATACTCTTAAGGTGGGTTTTGGTCTTTAAATCCTCAGAACATGTTTAGTGCCTCCTTTGCAAGTCCCGTCTGGGCATGGAACATGGGTGGGTCCTTGGCATTTATTGTTCTGCGTTTGGCCTTTGGGGATGTCAGTGATGAAAAAAGTTTTCATTTTAGAATCAAGGTTCATTATTTAACTTTTAAATTGGGGATATGATCCCAAGGAAAAATGTCAAAGTTACAAGTACCCATGCATGCGGAACCTCTCTCCCACACCTCAGCCCCCGGCCCCCTCAGGTGCCCAGAGGCACCTGGGATCAGCTTTGCCTGAACGAACTCTCGCTCCCTGGAATCCAGGGACCAGACAACTGCAACTCTGCTGCCCCCAAGGTCAAGGCCAGCTCAAGCATTAAAGTGAACAATGGACACTTTTAAAGGGCTATAAGAAAATAGAGATCAATATGTGACGGAGCTTGTCTGAGGCTTGTAAACCTGAAATATTTACAGAAAAAGTTGGATCAAACTTTCGTCAAAGGATAGCATACTCTGTACACCTGGCTTTTCCCCACTTAGTTACCGCTCCTGAAATCCTTTCTATCAGCACACCAGGGCTTCTTCATTTCCTTCTAGGGCACCTAGAACCCCTGAAGGACTGGAGGGACACAGTTTATCAGTGTCCTAGTGATGGACAGTGAGATGGTTACCTTCTGGTACTACACACAAGTCTGCAACAGATGCAGCTTGTTGGGCTGTTCTGTCCAGACCAGAGACAGCCAGAGAAATGCTGACACAGGACGCCTTTTATTGTAAGCCAGGGCCCAGAGGCTCCTGGGGCCAGACCTCTGGTTCCTGTAACACACAGGTCCAGGCCTGGCCCAATACGTATCCCTCATCCAATCTTCCCGAAGCTTCTCCTAGAACAAGGCAGCTAAATCCTCCCAACTGCCCGAGCAAGAGACTGGTTCCTGTTGTGATGGGGCTTAAGTCAAGGACTCTCCCCAAACCCTTTTCTTTTCTGGGCAGTGCAGCACTGGGGGCAACCTGCCCCCCTTTGTCAGAGCCCCCCCTGTGCCATCAGCAAGCCAGGGCTTTGTGGCTGAAGCAGAGGTGCAGGTCCTTCTGCTTGCTTACCTCGAGGGGTGCAGAACAACCTAGGGGCTGACCCTGTGCAAAAGGACAGCGCCCTGGATCCAAACCCCAAATCTCAAAACACAACCTGGTTTGTCCTCTCCCACAGCCCCACCTGCTCAGCAGGTTCTCTTGGTCCCATAGCCACACACCGCTCCGGCCTGCCCACTTCCTGCAGTTTCTGTCTGCAGAAGCTTGGGAATAAGAGCCTCTCTTCTAGGGACTCCTACGGTGCCCCAAGGGGCTGCTCCACTTCTACTTTGCCCACTAAAATCCGTTCTTTACCAAACTATCACTTTAAGCCGTTCAGGGGTGTCATGCAACCTACCACCCAGGCCAGTAGGTTCATTGTCATGACCTCTTGCAGCTGAAAAGAGAATTCTGGAGTCTTCAGTAGGTATTTACAGACCTGTAATGCTCAATCAGGGGACAGACCAGTTTTCTCTCTCAGCATTTCTCTGGCTGTCTCTTCTCCCTTGTAGTCCTGCCTCAGAGTGACGCTGCCCTTATAGCCCCTCGCACTGGGCACAGGTGTCCTTGTTTACATCTGCGCATGCCCTGTGCTCTCTGGGCCCAGGTGAGCATAATTACAGGTGTGCGTGCAAGACGCAGGTGCCATCATAAATGCTAGTGGCAGAAGGGCAGAAAAAGTCTGATTTTTAACTCATTTACCTTGGAAGGAGTCAGCGTGTCGCCATTTAAACCCACATCGAAAGGAACTTTCAACCAACATTCACAAAGTAGAGCTCAGATCCGGTCTCCAAGGTGGAGCTGGTGGGCTCCTCTCTCAGTGTGGAACTTTCCTTGATTTCCTGTAGCTGCCTGCTCCTAGCCCAGCCCGCTCCAACTACCACATGGCTAATCCCTGCAGTCCAGCCCTGCCCGTCTTGTTCTCAGACATCAAAGGAAGGTGGGACCTGCGCAGGAAGCCCTGAACTGCTCTTGTAACTGGGTGGGTCCAGAAGATGGGGCCTTTCCAAATTCCCTGCCCACCCATGGAAGGGTGGAGCTCAGCAGGGAGCTTGGAAACTCTCCATTTCCTGGGACCATGCTGTTACAGCCTGAAATGAACAAAAGGAACTAGGGAAGAGACACAGCTAAGGAACATGGAGGGAGGGGACCGGCTCCCAGCACCCCCAGCATAGAAGTAGGGGGCCCGGTGGCTCTGAGGGTGCTCAGCCCTGACTCCTGCCATCATAGACTCTCTGTCAAGCTTTCCCATGGTTTCCACTCCTAATACAGCCTGGGATTCTGAGGGCAAGTTCTGGAAGGCAAGTCTCATCTGAACACCAGCTTTGCCTTGGAATTATTGAGGAGTTAGGGATGGGGTTCTGAGCAGGTCATACTTTTTTTTTTTTTTACTTCCTCGTCTCTAAAAGATTTATTTAATTTATTTATGCATACAAGAACTGTGGTGCAGGCCAGAGGGGTGGGGGGTAAAAGGATTCATCAGAGACAGAGTGGGGAGCAGAACAGGCTGATCTACTGAAATACATAGCTGAGGGGAGCAGCAGGTGAGACAGGAGAGGTCTGCTGCACCATGTGGGTCAGCTCCCTGGCCAGGGATCGAATTCATGCTTCTGTGGCTGGAGATAGCTTGATAGCACTGAGACTTTAACCCCTGTGTGACCCAGGAGGCCCCCACTTCCATCTCTTTGTCTTGCCCTTGACCTTCACTCCAGGATGACTTGGAAGGAAGAATAGTAGCTTGTATTTTTGAAACTTTGCTATAAGTCAGACCTATTCTGAGCCTTTTCAATGCTTAGAATATTAAATTCACACAACTTTGTAGAGTACGAGCTATTATTATCTGTTTGTAACAGATGGGGAAACTAGGATCCAGGGAAGTTAAGTAACTTGTCCAAGGTCACAGAGCGAGTAAAAATGAGAACTGGATTTGCTCCAGGCAGTCTCACTCTAGACTTCATGCGCCTCACCACCCCAGCACTTGGCACTCAAGCAAGATAATCAATGGGAACAAGTCTTGTTAAATGTGACACCCCCATGCAAGAACTCATTTTTAGTCGTCTCCTTCTTTGGCTCCCAGCATGATAGTATTTTATGCCAGGGATACCCGGGTACCCAGATGGGAGTCTTGCTTTCTGGAGACAAGTGCCTAGCACAACAGTCACACAAACATGCATATAGCTCAGGGGAGCTGTTGAGAAATGACTGAAGAGTCCCAAGATCGTGGAGGAGCTGGAGCTCCAAGTTAAAGTTTCTCGATTATTCCATTAGCAATAAAAATAGCTAATGTTTAATGTATACTAGTTACAGGTCAGGCATCATTTGAAGAATTTCGGGTATTACTGGAAATGTTTATGCCGTACAACCTGCAGATCGCCCCCTACATGGAATCAGGGCTGACCTGTGTGACTAAGAAATTATAGGATGGGAGTGAAGTGCACGAGGGTGTCGCAGCTTCTACTTTGTTAGCTTCAGTCACTACGTGGATGGAAGTCAAGGGCTCTGGTGAACAACATGTGAGTGCACCATTTTGGAAATGGATCTTCCAGCCCCATGCGAGCCTGCACATGAGGCAGCACCAACCGACAATGGACTGTACCCTCGCGAGAGTACAAAACTAGCACTGTCCAGTGGAACTCCCCTGACTTCTGGTCATGTGGAAACTAAAAGAAATAATAAATGGTTGTTGATGTTCCCTGCCACTAAGTCTTGAGGTAACTTGCTATGTAATAATAGATAACTAATAGTTGTGATCATCACAACAGTGCTATATAGTAGATCCTCCAATGGCCCAAAAGCTACATAGCTAGCTGGGATTTTAGCCCAGGCAGCGGCCCCTAACCTTGCCTTCCAGAAGGTCATACTGTTACAGGGCAGGGAGAGGAGCACCCCAGAACCCCCAAACCTGCCCTCTTTAAATGGGTTTTGCTATCCACCGCATCGAGACAAATATGTAAGACTTTTAATGGAAAGGAGCTCTAATACAATTAGGGCACAATACAGAAAGGACAAAGAATATAGTTACTAAGTTAAGCATTTAAAGTTACCCATCTTTTTGAGGGTAAAAATTCAACTAAATAGGATTGGCCCAAAGCAAGGCCTAAAAGTTTGTTACAAGTTTAAAGGACCTTTTAGTAGAGACTCATAGAAAAGGGTTAGAAAGATTAAGACAAATCTGGGAGGAAAAGAGCAAAATTAAAGTTAAGATGAAAGCTGCTATCGTTTACATCCCCAGGGGTTTTTCACCCACATCTGTTTTAACCCATTTAAGACCAAAAAGCAAGTGCAGTCTTTTCACATGTTCCTTTGCTCCACGTGCCTCCTCCAAGCCACCTTGCTGCTCTCTAGACTGCTGTTTTTTTCCTCCCTTCCTTCTGTCCTCCTCTCTCCAACATTTTTTATCCCCTGCTCAGCTCCACCTACTTAGGGCAGAGCTAGGATTCTGGAACTTCCCCCTTTCCTGGGGACCTCCTATTACAACATGATGGTGCTTCTGTTATAGAAGATTTTCTGAAGGCAATAGCAGACCACAGCACCAGGCTTCCCCAAAGTGGCCAATCCTCAGCATCTCCTTATTAAAGATAGAGTCTCAGGGCCCGTCCTAGATAGCATGACTTACTAGGTCTAGATTAGGACCTTCTACTGATGTAGCATCTAAATATTTCAAGACTCACAAATGTTTCCAGAAAGTGACATCTATCCCATTACTAGAGATCATGTGGCAGTGACTCTTCTCCACGGCTTAATCCACAGAGGTTCATTTCCCCCTCTTGAACCAACCTGATACCGGCTAATAGTCCTCCACCTTGAGCTAACCACCTGGAATACGTGACTTCCAAAATCACTGCTACAAGGCAAGAGGAAGAGTGCTCTTAGAACATTTTTTATAACATCACTCTTGGGAGTAATTTACAACACACTCACACCCATTCATTGGCTGGAGTCCCATCACATGACCTAATACACCTGCAAGGGAATGAATATCAAGCAGACCTCAGATGCTGTGCCACACCCATCACCTGGCTTGCAATTCCATACTATTTTGCATATGTATATGTACCTGCTGATGCCTCTGTTTGTTATACTTTGTTTGAGGTCAAGAGAAACCTTTCATTACTCCCCTAGAGGGGTAAGTCCTTAGATGTTGTTAAAATGTTCTTCTAGGTAGAGTGATGACACAGTAATTGCAAGGAAGGGAAGGGCAGTGAGACACATGGGCCGACAGCCCCAGGTACAGATTCCAACTCCAACACACCCTCGGGTGGTTTTCGGAGCCTCAATTAACTTGTCTGTAAAATAGAATGATGGTGATGATAACTGCTTTATGAAGTGACGGTGGGGACTGAATCAAGTGATTTAGTATATGAATTACCTACCACACTCTGTGTAACGCAGCGGAGGCTCAAAAGCCGTAGTGACTGTCATCTAGTAAACCAGAGGCGTTAAGCAGCAAGCATAAGCTCTCAGGGGGGTGTGAGACCTCAAAATCATATGCAAACATTTAAATCTGCTGTGAGACCTCAAAATCATATGCAAACATTTAAATCTGCAAAAATACACAGTGACCTTTTCTTACTCATTTTTTCTTATTTATAAATGCACACATTTAGTAATGCTCACTGCAAAATGCTTAGATGTTCCAGATCCTGACAGCTAATGCATATGAAGTGCCTCCTACATGCTGGGCCCTGCTCTACGCTTCCATTTGCTCGGCTCTCAGGAAACCCGGGAGGTAGCTATTAGCATTCGAATCCTTCTTGGCAGATGAGGAAACGGATTCGCAGGGAGACTCGCCTGTCAGGGTCCCACAGCCAGAGCAGTTGAGTTGGGTTTAACTCAAACCCAGGCGGCCTGACCCCACTGCCTATCCACAGCACTCATGTTGTTAGGGGGAAAGACCCTTTTGAATGGATTACACAAATAGGTTATGGACTTCGACCCCCCCCCCCCCCC
>JAGFMF010011862.1:2156268-2306648 GCA_019455555.1 Galemys pyrenaicus
CCACCCTGGCCGGCAGCAGGGATCGAACTTGTGCTGCAGTGGCTGCGATTTGCTTCGTAGTGCGTTGCTTAACCCACTGCGCCACCAGGGGAGGCCCAGTATATGTAAATTTTTAAAAAATATTTTATATTAATAAAAAATAGATATAAAAAAAAGTGCATGTGCTTATGAATGGTGCTTCCAATTTCCCAACCAGTGGTGAGAAAGAAACCATGAAATCTATGACCCAACAATTGTTGACCTTGGGACAGATAGGACACTATTTTCTTTCCAGAACTGTAAGACAAGGAGTATCCTCATAAAATTTTGAAGGGGACCGAGAACAAATTGATCCATCAACTTTACATGAGTTGGTTTCTGGTCTCTGCACCTCCAGCCTGTAATCATTTTGGGGCTGGCTTGGACTGGATTAGAACTGCTTCTAATGCTCCCCATAGAGCTCTCGCTATGCACTTACCAGACACAAGACAATCAAGCTCAAAACAAACACTCAAGATGAGACTGTGCAAATAGTCAAACATAATCAAAAGCAAAGCAAACAGGAAAAGAATAGCAGATCAATGACAAAAATATTCACCAATGATGCACATCCAAAAAAAGTTCTAATTATATAATGACTGAGGTCTAATTTCCTTGTACAAAGAACTATTTAGTACAAATACAAACATAAAATTAATTCAGCAAAGGCATTTTAATGAAGCATGCCAGGGAAATCTAGAGTGAGTAGAATTTGGGCATAAAGGGTCTATTGGATGGAGGGTCTTCAAGACAAATTCACTGGAACTGCCAGCTTTACCAAAATATTAAAATCTTCCTTAACTTTAATGAAGAAAGAGCCATGTTGCCCAGGCAAATTTACCTGGGCAAAGCAAACTTCTGGTCTTTGATAGAGTATCTGGGGAGAGTGCATTTTGGATTGTGTTGGTTTTAGAGGCAGGAGTTGGGTGATACCAGCCAAGTATGTTCAAGGGAACAAGTCCACTAGCAACTGGCTGGCTTTGCCACCAGCAGCTGTTGCTTATTGTCTGATTTTCAGGGTCGTGTTCATGGAAATGAGTTATCGCTTATCAATTCATCAAGTTTAAAACTAGCTCTTGGTTTACTTACTACCAGATTATAGAACTGTCATTGATGGATGAGACAGAGTTAAAAGAAGATCTTGTGGAAATTTGTAACCATGACTATAGAAGCATCATCCCTTTCCCAGGAGGATGGGAATTCTGTGTAGCAATCATTACATTTTGTCTATTTATTTTGTTTGTTGCTGCATCTATACTGAAGGGGAAAGATAGACTTTTTATTTATTTTGATCCCTGCTGGAATTTCAGGAACTAGCACAGTGCCTGGTACACAGTAGGTACACCATAAATATTTGTTAAATGAATGAATAGGCCCGACCTCCAGATCTGGATCTGTGGAAACCACAGGGAAATGTGGTTTTCTATTTGCCTTATTAAAAAAAAAATCCATTACCACAGGGCCTGAGCTGGATCTAATCATGATAAATGTTTTTGAATTGAGGGTGATTAATGAACTGTGGGACAAGGCTAAGTGTGTGGTATGCCTGCTGCCTTCTCAGATCACGTTCCAAATCCACTGGTACTGTGCGTGCAACAAATTCAGACACTGGTGGCATCATTTGGATCATTAATCTTGGAGTATCACTCCTCTGACTTTTGGAGATTTGCCGCCCTTTGATCTTCTCATCCTGGAAAGTGAATTCCAGAAGGGGGCAAGGCATAGTGATCCAAAATGTAGGCTTTTGCTTATGGTGTATTTTGGCAGGACATTCAACTCTTCCAAGCCTTAGTATCCTTTTCTGTACAATGGGACCAATAACAGAAGCTACCTACAAAAATATATTTATCACCACCACTAGCATCAATCATTATCATCCATGCTACAGGTCTCTAGTGAGTGCCAAATATCCCAGCATTGGCCTGCCAGCTCCCTGGTTTCACCAAGGAAGGACAGAAAGGCTGTGGACTTTTCCAGAGAGTTGACTTTGCCATAGGAGTCAGGAGAGAAAAGATCAGACAATAGTTGCTGCTAAGCATGATCCACCCAAACCAGTTACATTTCATGCTCACATTCCCTAAGAAGAGCCAAGTGAATCCAAGAAAGGTAATGGTGACAGATGCTTTTGTTTGATTAATTCTGAGTGTAACTTCTTTCTTCCTCACCCAACCTGACTATAGACTAGAAATGTCAAATGTTGACTTTTCCAGCCTCCCTTGCTGCTAGGGCTGATGGCATGACTGCTTCAGGTCAATGAAATGTAAGCAGAAGTCTGCTGGGAAGTCTAGAAAAATGTGCTCTCCTGACAACAGGCATAGACGTATTGGTCCCATCTCTTCATCTTCCTGTCTTGACTTTGGACATGAACCCTGCAGCTGGAGCAGACATCTAGTGATTATGGAGCAAAAGCACAAAGGAACCACCATGAGACTCACAAAAATGCTGGCCCTGACATCACTGAACCACTGAACAGATGCCAGGAGCTACCTACTAACTCTCGTTACTAAGAGAAAAAACAATGCATTACTTAAGTCATATTTTCAGTAGTTTGGGGCTAAAAGCATTCCCAACTGGCCTAGTGCCACCCTCACCTTTCTTACCCAGGAAGTAAGCCAGATGAGCTCCCTTTGCCCATCTACCAAAACTCACTGTTGAGTTTCAGATGGTAGCCATGGTTCATGCTATCTAAGGGTGATCTGCCAAGGGGTTAAGGAAGTTTGGTTATAAGACCTTTACCAGATGATTTAGTCTTTGGGGTCCTAAATTAAGACATGTCTCTTTCCTCCCCCACCCCGCAAGCCAATGTCAACATCCGAACCTGTACTCCTGACATTTATACAGTGCTGTGAATCAATTCTACCTCAATAAAAACAAACACCTAAAACCCTAATAAACAAATTTAGAACAAGGAAAAACATGAATCTCCTAATCCCCAGAACCTGATGAAGTTATTTATAGGACTTTTGCAGATACAATTAAGTCAAAGCTTGAGATGGAGAGATTATCCTGGATTACCGGGGTAACCCAATGCAACCACAAATGCCATTGTAGGAGAAAGGAGGGGAAGAGGAGGAGATGGGATGATGGAAGCAGAGATTGGCGAATGGAACAAATTCTAGAAGCTAGTAAAGCCAAGGAGTGGATTCTTCTTTTGAGCCTTTAGAAGAAACACAATCTGCCAAGCTTGATGTTAGTCCACTAAGACTATTTTATATTTCTGATCTCAGAACTGCAAAATAACTTATTGTTTGTATTGTTCTAAGCCACTACACTTGTGGTAATTTGTTACAACAGTGATAGGAAACTAATTTGATGGCATTCTACTTTCACTTTATCCTTTGAAATCAGGACTGCAGCTTCTATCTTATTCCATAAAAATCAATGCCCACTATATTATATTAATTAGATCTAGCCTGGAGAAAATATCATTTTTCAATAACACACCTGAAAGCATGTCCTGTGGGGTTTGGGCCCTGTGCTAGACTGTGCTCAAATCCATCTACCACCTCCCCTTGCTCTATTCTGCACTGCAGAGAACCATATTTTCAAGAACCTCCTTCCAATTGACTTCCAGCTAGTTCTGGCCAATGGGCAGGATTTACAGAAGGTAGGAAGAAGGGAATCATCAGAGAATCTCTCTCTTTCTGCCTCAGTGGCATCTCCAGCTGTGGTTGCATCTCTTTTTGGTTCTAATTCCCTGATGGAAATCCCTTCCTTCTGTGGCTCCAGATCTCACTGGATATAACCCAACATGGTTATGGTTCCTGCCTGTTAGTCTCTTATGCTGAGCTTCCCCCTGTTCATTTCAAGTCTGGGAGAGTGAAATGACTTCCCATGCTAATTACTGGGCTGCTTGGTATCTTTGCTCTTCCACTGCCTGTAGGAACACCCTCTTACAGAAATACCTAGAGTGGCTACTTTCCCTACTAGCCCCCTTGTCCAAAGGCACTACAATAGTTTAGATTTTCTGGTTACCAACTAGCCTATAGGCTGTGGAATTTGTCTTCTGGGACTAGAATAGCACTTGACCCTGCACTGGGCTAAGTCAGTTCCATTTGTTTTTGGTCATGGTTTAAAGGAGGGAAAAGCAACCACAGCAGTGGTGGAGTCTTGTTTCCCATTTATTTTCTCCTCTACATAGTAAATAGAATCCCAGATTTTTAGCCATCATTACATGGCCACACAAAAAAAATCCCACCCTCCCCAACCTCCTTTCTAGCCGGGTGTGGCCATATAACTAAGCTCTGGCTAGAAGAATGTGAACAGAAGTATGTGCACAACTTTTGGGTCATCCCTTTCTTCCCTCCTTGTTTCTTGCTGGCTGGAAGAGGAATATGGCAGTAAACCATCTTCACGCAAAAGGACGAGCTCAACACATAGGGATGGCAGAGCCATGAGATGGGAGAGATATAATCCTTATCTCCTAGAGTCATCCAAACAGCCCTGATGCCTTATGGGTGCACTGCTAAGTGAGAAACCTCCATATTGTTTGCGCAAGTGTTATTTTGGTCTTGGCCAAGCAGTCAAACTTGTACCTGCATCAGACCAATGAAATTCAAGAGATGATGAAATTTGCCCACAATTGTTCATGTTTACCAATACTCTTGTAGCACTCTCCATGCTATGATGAAGCCTTCCTCTCTACCCTGCCCTTGAGCCAAGGTCAGAGTAGACGACCCTCACTTCAGGGCCCTTCTCTCAGGGAGAGATCAGAGAACATGCCCAGCACGGGTCTACCAGCCACCTGCCAACTGCTTGTCTCCTCCATCCTTGCTCAGACAGATCGCCCCTGTCAGGGGCAGCCCCAGCCTTCTTCATCACTGTAATTGCAGTGTGGTTTGCGCTCATCAAAGAAACAGCAGGGATTCCAAATTAAATTCCAACATGCAATTTATTCAAGAAACAAGGCCTATCGAGAGACTCTCTGCAGAGGCCCTGCTTCCCTTTTGGAGGCAGAACTTTCCTGCTCCCATGCTGCCAGATGCCATGCTGGCCTCCTGAGGCCACGGCGCTCTGAGAGGGGGACTCCTCGGGGACTGGCTGCTTTCCCATTTCACAGAGTTGCGAAGGCTCAGGCAAGGGCCTTCCATGTGGAAATAGTCCTGGTGACACATGGGCTTGTCTTTGGGAATTATGCATGACATGCACACGCAGAAATGACAAATGAGCCAATTCTGAGAGGTAGTAAGTGCCGTGGGCATCTCATTTTGAAAATCAGAATCATTCTATCAGCATTCATTTGTCTGACAGAGGCTTCTGAGCAGGGCCTAGGCCCGAATGCACATGCTAGGCTTCCTATCAAGGGCCAACACCTTACACGCACACCCATCTGCCAGGGCCTCCCAGACTGGTTCTTGCCACCTGTTTTCCCCAACCCTGAAATGTTTTTTTTTTAAGATTTATTTATTTATGCATACAAGCGCTGGGGTACGTGCCAGAGGTGTGGGGGTGTGAGAGGATTCACCACAGACAGAGCGGAGAGCAGAAGAGGCAGATCAACAGAAGTACACTGCTGAGGGGAGCAGTGGGTGAGGCAGGAGAGGTCTGCTGCGCCATGTGGGTCCCCTCCCCAGCCGGCAGCAGGGATCAAACTCGTGCTGCAGTGGCTGAGGTCTGCTTCATAGTGTGTTGCTTAACCCACTGCGCCACCAGGGAGGCTCCCCTGAAATATTTTATGAGTCATACAGACATTCAGAATTAAGTTGGCAAAATGCGATGGAAAAAGGCTCACGGCAGGAGGGTGGGGCTGCTCCAGGGTCCTGGGCTCCTCCCCCTTTAGTTCTACCCTGAGGGCTGGGGGTGGGTGCTGCCCTAATGCTTGCAGCAGAGCACAGGCTGTGCACAGCGACAGCTGTTGTGCATTGCAAGAGACTAGGTCTTCCTAAGTAAACCTTGGACTTGGACTCAGATAAGAATTATACAATATGCCGAAATGCCTTCTACGTTCAGGGCTCCTTAAAGTGAAAGTGCGGCTCGCGGACACTGGGGTGACAAGAACAGAGTCCCTGTAAACGTGTGCTCCAGAGTTTCCACAAAGCCTGGCCTCACTGTTTGTCCAGGGCCCTAGAGTCAGCTCCTTGAGCTGCACAAATTACCTGCAAGAGTAATGTGACCTCAGGGAACTGAATGCTTTTGAGAGCCCTGAGGCAACAAATAATCCCCAGGGAAGAAACTTCCAGCTCCATCAGGAGCTGGAGGCAGGAGGTAGACACAGTTCAGTCTAGGCCTGAGGCCATTGTTTGAAGGTAGAAGGCAGAGGGCTGTTAGTGCTGGTTTTCTCAGAGGGAATAGGGAAAAAGAGATGAAAAGAGGGGCCTCCCTGGTGGTGTGAGGGGTTAAACACCGCACTATGAAGCAAACCACAGCCACTGCAGCATGAGTTCAATTCCCGGCCAGGGAGCTGACCCACATGCTGCAGTAGACCTTTCCTGTCTCGCCTGCTGCTCCCCTCAGCAGTGTATTTCAGTAGGTCCACCTGTTCTGCTCCCCACTCTGTCTCTAGTGACTCCTCTTACCCCCTGCACTTCTGGCCTGTACCCCAACTCTAGTAGGCTTAAAAAAATAAATCATTTAAAAAAAAAAGAAATGAAAAGAAAGCGACACCTTTGTCATAACATGATGGGGAGTTTAACACTTAGCAGATGGATCTTGGCCTTGGAGCTCACAACGAAAATTGACTTACTTGCTTTGGGTCTTAGAAGCAGCTCCTTGTGTCTCTGAGGAGTTTCGCAGTCTGCAAGCGGAGTGGAATGATACTATCCATCCTGCAGGCTTCACTTCGAGCCAGGGTCGGCAACTTCCCCTAGAAAGCACCACACAGCAAATCTTTCAGGCTTTGGGGGCCATATAAACTCTTGTAACTAGTCAGTGATGGCAGCCACAGACATAGCCATGGAATGGAAGGAAAGGACCATTACTGAGCACTTACCTATACGTTTATGAGCTGTGTCCCAATAAAACTTTATATACAAAACAGGGTATAGAGGCAGGACATAAGGCAGGTTCTCTGTGATCCAACAGACGGGTAAAGGAGGAGTCCTGGAGCCCTCGGTGGCTTTCTGCATCAGAGGTAACCAGGTACATGGCAGGTGGAGAGGCCAGGGGGTGAGGACCGGAGGCTGGCAGACCTCTAGCCCCCGGCAAATCTTCATGCTCTCTGGCCTTTGCTCTGCTTATGCTTTTTTCTGCCTCTCTGCTCTTCCTTCTACCGCTTCATCTTGTGGCGTCCTCGTGACACCACCCTTATTCGCCCACTCTCTCAGTCCAGGTGTGCCCACCTACGCATGCTCACGCCTTACCTCAGATGCCTGCCATCAGGCCTTCATGCAGGACCGCAGGTGTCTATCATTGACATTAATGGCAGAAGGGCAGAAAAACCTGATAATCTTCCATTTACTCTATACAGGGGGTGGGCTAGATTTGGCCTGTAAGTTAGTTTGATAAACCCTGGCTTAAGGGGATTATAAGAGACAGTAAAAATGACAGCCAAAGTGCTGGGCACTAGCTAGCTGGCCAGTAACTATTACTAGCATCACCATAATCCTCATTATCACTGTCATCACCATCATCATCACTGTCACCATCATCACCACCATCATCATCACCATCATATCACCACCACCATCATCACCATCCCCATCACCATCCCCATCACCATCATCATCACCATCATCATCATCATCACCATCACCATCATCACCACCACCATCATCACCATCACCATCATCACCACCGCCATCATCACCACCACCATCACCATCATCATCATCACCACCACCATCATAACCACCACCATCACCCTCAGCAGTAGCAGCAGCAGCAGCATTTGGTTATTTGCCTTCTAGTTGTTGCCTAATATTCTTACTTCCCCTCTCCGAGGTTTTACCAACTTGTTTAATCAGTTTCCAAAATGGGTACTTGAATGATTAATTCAAGTACTTGGGTGCAAGCTCATTCAGGAATTTGCCCCAAAGCGGTCTTCCTAAAGCAGATTCCCAAATGCCTCAGTATTTAAAAGCAAGCAGCTTGGTTCCCCAGTAAAATAATCAATGTGATTTCCCATGGAAAGTTTCTATTGTCCTTCACAAGTGATTTCACTAGCGACAAAGCATGAATTCCTCACAACTGCCTGAAGGAGGAAAGACGATTACAGCCATTGTTCAGACAGAACGCTGCGCTTCAGTGAGACAGACTGCCTCCTTGTGTGTGGTCACACTCAGTGTCGGGAGCTCAGCCGAGACTCGATCTCGGGTCTATGTTCTCCCTCCCCCACGTTCCAACTGTGCTGAATATTGGGTGAATCAGGATCTTCCAACAATGCCAACAATTAATCTGCTGGTTTTAAGAGAAGAGGGATTTATTATGTGCTTGGAGAATTTCTGGGAGGAACAGAGTCAGATTGGAGATTTTGGAGGCGGGGATACCCCGGTGATTGTGCAGGTGCTCTGTTGCTGTCACTCCTGACACAGGAACCATCACTGGCCCTAGCTACATTGCCTACTTTTTGTGAGAATTGCCCCTGTTGCAGTCTGGAGCTTAGCACCCCTCTGTCACTCTCAGACCCGGTTGTGCATGGTTCCCCAAAATGCACGGTTCCTCACAGGACTCTTCAAATATAAGTGTCTAAGTCAGGGGCCTATTAGTTGGGTATGGTTCACATGGTGGTTCTAACTCTCAAGGAGTCTGTGAAAATGAGTCCCTGACTTCTTCCTTGAAGAAGCAAGACGCTTAAGAATGCCTCAAACCTAGTAAGGATGTTCAAAGGGCGTTGGGCTGTAGTGGCAGGAAGGGACACACAAAGCAGGTTCTCGATGGTTATAGCAGATGGGGGGGTGGGGGTGGGCGTAAAGGAAGGACTATTAGAGCCCTTGCTGGCTTTTGTGGTTTTATTTACAAAGGTGGCATCAGGTACATGGCAAGCATGGTTGCGGGCGGGCCAGGAGGCTGGCAGGCCTCCCAGCCCCCGGTTTATCTCCCCTTCTCAGCTGCTTCTCTCTGCTTCTACTACTGGCGTCCTGTTCCTCCCACTGCTGCTGCTGTTTTCACTGGCATCCTCATAACTCCGCCCTTATATGGTTCATGTCCAAACCCAGGTGCACCCACTTACGCATGCCCACCTAGGCATGTGAGCAGCACCGTAGGTGTCCATCATTATACCAATGGTGGGAGGGTGGAAAAAGCCTGAGGCTTTTCTCTTTGACCCTACATAGGCCAACTCCACTTTGGGGTCTACACCCAAAAAGAATGAAGGTGGGGAGACACATGCACACCCGCACACATGTGTTGTTGGTCACCATGTCAAAAGGTGAAACAACTCCCATGTCTGTCTGCCATTGAATGGAGAAGCACATTGTGCTGGACCCAGTCAATGGAATTTTATTCAGACTTTGAGAGGAAGGAAATTCTAACATATCCCACAAACATGGATGAAACTGGAAGAATTTTCAAGTGAAAGAAGCCTGCCAGAGAAAGACAAGAACGCTACAATGCCTCTTCCCTGAAGTTTCTTAATTAGATACAGAGATAGAAAGTACAATGGTGGTTGCCAGGGGGAAAGTAGGCTATGGAGAATTATAGTTGAATGGGTTCTGTGCTTTCATTTGGGATGATGGGAAAGTTCTAGAGATGCAGGGTGGTGAAGGCACACGGCTGTGTAAATGTGCTTAGTGCCAGTTCATGGTCACTTAATAACGGTCAGAATGGTTCATTTTGTTATTCATATTTGACCACAGAAAAAGAGGGGCTGGGCATGACTAATGTCCATCATAAGAACTCAGATTTTTAATTTAGAAAAGGGGAAATGGTGGCCCCCAAAGTGACAAGACTAATCAGCGGCTATGTTGGTAATTGTCTTCATCTCCAAAACATGTTCCCCTCAGCAAGAAACCGCTGGTGACTGTCAGACGTTTGGATGCAGCAACTCAGCCTTGCTCCCTCCAGGTTATCATTTGGGACAGTGGCCAGGCAAGCAATTAGACGAGTGAAGTGGGTTGGATGGGTGACAATAAGGAACAGTGTGACTTCGATGAACCAACTGAAGAATAAATGCTCCATCAGGTGTTCTAAGCTTTGGCAAGTGCGTCATGTGGAAAGGGAGCCTGAGGTTGCTAGATTTCTGGTTTTTAAAAGAAGCCAGATATGTAAATATTTATGTGAAATCATTTGAACTTTCAGTGCTGGCAACAGATTAAAATAAAAAAGAGCAGCGTCTACAAGCCATTTAAAATACAACTCTTGGTTAAATAACACCCTTGGGCTACTCGTTTGCAAACTCAGTGTTTGAGTATGGAGGCAAGAACCCAAGGTAGTATCAAAATATCAATTTTAATAGGAGATACAAGTTCCCCGTTATTGTTCAAAGTATTGCTCTCCCTAATAAAGGCTGCAAAGAAGGACATGGCTATTACCGAAAATAACTATGTGGGCCTGCTATTACACTCATTCCCAAATCAGTACCTTCAGATCTTCCACTGGGGAAAACTGGGGCTACAGATTAAACCCCAGGGCCACTTAGCCACCCTGCTTGCTCCAATGAACAAGAAGTGGTCTGTCTTTAGAATTCATTAGCCAAGGAACAGAGAGCGGCAGGAAGAAGGAAAGAGATGGGAGAAAAAGAACAGGAGAGGAAGGGAGAGAGGGATTTGCTTCCTTTTTAGAGGCTGTCTCCTTCTGGAATCTCTGAAAATTCATGTTCCTGGTTTAAGCAATCTATCCTTTGGCTGATGTGGCCCGATTGATATTTTTACCTGATGTACAGGGACATTTGCCTTTCTGAACAGGTGTTAATAAGCAAGAGTGAGAGAGACCATGGAGAGGAACCAGAAGTTTTATACTTCTCAATGTTATTTTCTCTTACTAACTCATTTGGCTTGACCATCGAACCTACAGTCAACCCATTACCCTTCCTCGCAGGGAAGAGACAGGCATTTCACTCCTGTCTTCATGAGGTTGCTCACCCAACACCCACATCTCTCTGAGACCCATGGTGGGTAGGAGTTTTGTTCAGTGACAAAACAGGTCATTAATAAAAGTCACTGTAGTGGCAGGAAGGGAGTGGCAGCAAGGTTCGGGATGGTTCTGGGCAGACAGGTCAAGGAAGGAGTCTCTTGGAGCCCTTGGTGGCTTTTATTTAGTAGAGGTGGCCAGGTACATGGCAGGCAGGGGAGCCAGGGAGCCGGGAGGCTGACAGCCCTCCCAGCCCCCAGCACATCTCACCCTCTCGGCTGCTTCTTCTCTCTCTGCTGCTGCTGCTTGTCAGTACTGTCGGTCGGTCGGTCCTCGCAGTTCTGGCGTCCTCATGACGCCACCCATTTATGCCCGTGTCCAACACAGGTGTGCCCACTTGCGCATGCCCACCCTGGAATGCTCGCAGCACCGCAGGTGTCCATCATCAGTGGTGGGAGGGTGGAAATACCTGATCAACCTTTACCCTACAGTCACTATGCCCATTTCCCAACATCAATTGTTTGAACAACTTCCTGTTATGGAATCAGCCCAGTTTGAAAACCATGAGTCCCATTATTGGACATGACTAAAAACGGTAAAAATAAAATTCACTTTCCTCATTAAACTCAAAGAAATTAGAGTCTGTAGGGTTAGTGAGATTGTTCGGGCTTTTACGCTGCTAGCCTTCGAGGCTATCACCTGTGGCCTTGAATGCAGAAGGGGCCTGGGAGTGTGGGCGCGGGGCACACTGGCCTGATGGTGGACACCCGGAGTGTGGTGTGGGCATGTGTAATATGCACACCTGAGCTGGAGGCTGAGGCTAGACGTGGCCTCACTCAGAGACAAGGACGGCTACGGTGGAACAGCTATGAGAGGATTAGTGTAGTGGCCAGGAAGGGGACACAGGGCAGGTTCTAGCAGACGGGGGTGAAGAGTCTTGGAGCCCTTGGTGACTTTTATGCTTTTTATTGTCAGAGGTGGCATCAGGTACATGCAGGCAGGGGTGCCAGGGGGCCAGGAGGCTGGCAGGCTTCCCAGCCCCCGGTGCATCTCACCCTCTCGGCTGCTTTGCCACTGCTGCTGCTGCTTGCGTTGGTCAGTACTGTTGGTCCTGGCGTCCTCATGACGCTGCCCATTTAAGCCCGTGTCCAACTCAGGTGCGCCCACTTGCGCATGCCCACCCTGGAGTGCTCACAGCACTGCAGGTGTCCATCATCACAGTGGTGGGAGGGTGGAAAGACCTGATAGTTCTCTGACCCTACAATTAGCTACTGCTACAAGAGGAAGAGACCACGAGGGAATGCTGGGGAGTCCAGAGAGAAAAGAATACAGATTTGCTGGGGGCTGGGAGGCCCACTAGCCTCCCGGCCCTCCAGCTGCCCTGTCTACCCACCTTGTGCCTGGTTGCCCACTATAGGGCCCCACACTTGTTGATACATAAGAATCCTCTCGCCTACAGCACAGAGTGTGTTGTGTGTTCTGGAAACTACTGCATAGCCCAAGATCCTAGCGCTGGCACAGTGGACTCTATGCTATTGGCTCTGCTCTTGTCTAAGGCTGAGGCACATACTTCCCTGTATGCTTCTAGAGTGGGCCGTGCCATTGCCAAGAGCCCACATGAGATTTCACAGGCAGGCGTTGTTCTTAGGGGATTGGGAGAGATCAGACACATGATTTAGTATCCTCTCTGCAAGCCACTGGTTACAGTGCCACTTTGGAGTTAATGTGGTGACTTCTAGGCTTTCCTTGCGAGCTCTGGTTTCCCCACCTGTCCCAGGCTCAAGCTGTGTCCCCGGTAACTATGTCTGGGGTCTTCCAGCTGGAGGTAACTATGTCTGGGGTCTTCCAGCTGGAGGTTTCCATGCCCTCCAGCTGTTACCAACTGAATAAGCCCTCATTTCCATATTCAATCATTTACTCCTCTTAAGAGTGTTTCTGACTGATCGCAGGGGACACACTAGGCAAACACAAACATCATTTTCATAAAAGAGTCACTTACTAAATTTAAGCCAAGTCAGCAGGTGGGGTCCAGACACTCAGTCATTACCTGGCAACTGATTCCAACTGGAAGGATGAGATATTTAAGTAGCTGGTTTCTCAACTGCAAGAAAGCCAACCACTTCTTCTCCGTGTCTCTAACTTTTTCCATCTGAACAAAATATTAATTTCTCATCTCTCAACTGGGGATGCTACCATCGCCAAACAGTAAATTTCTAGGCATGTCCATGTGCATTAAGCCTATTCACAGACTGGTCTACCAGGAACACATTCCAACATGAAGTATCTTTGAAAGTACTTGAAGAAGCTTCAAAATGAATTACACTTCATGCATTCACCAAAAGAAGAGTCCTCCTCCCATCCCCCCCAAATGGGCAATGTATTCAAGGAACATCTCAACTCCTGTGCTTCCCTATCCTAGCTCCGAGGAGGTAAAGGGTTAACTGTGGAAAGCCTAGTGAACAGACTGCATACTTAGTCTAAGACTTCGGGTAGCTTGGCAAGGGTGAAAAATGGCAATATATCTTACCTATCAATTTAAAAATCCTGTGCAAGGTGGGAGCGACACTTTATAATTTCCTACATGTAGAATGTGCCCTATTTTGGCATGTTTAATTGTTTTGGAGACAGTTCTGGAGCCTGTGAGTAGAACGCTGGAGGTCTTAGAGTAGAACTCTTCCTATAAGGCTTTATCCATTGTGTGACCAATCCCAGATCACTATCTCATAACTGCACTAACTGACCTTGCCTGGCCCAGGTTTAAAGAGAGGCTGTGCAGTCCTGAAATTTTCACTGGAACATTGCCTCTGCTCTTCTGAGACCTGGCCATGATGCCTGAAGTTCATAGTTGGATGCTAGTTTTTTCTGGGTATGCCAGTCAGCTGTCTTATTTCTTGGTTAGGTACTAGAGTAGACATATCGGTATTTTGTCCACTATCAGCCCCTTCCATACGGTCACAGTGCCTCTCCCACTCCATGAATTTTAGGCGTAGCTGTCAGTCAAAAGATGGATTCACACTCTCGGTTGTGGTCATATGACCAAAGATGACCGATCACAAGTACATTAAGAGACAGTCTATAGTCCCTTGGAGAGACAGTATTTTTTTTCCTGACATCATGAATCTGGCTCTTCTGGAGACACTTTTCAACCTAATATATGTAAAGTCATGAAACCAACACTGGGCAAAGCACTGTTCAAACTGGAGAGGGAGAAACATTCCTAATCACAGATGTTGAGCAACTAGATCAAACTCTGCCTGAAGCTGACCCTTATATATCCTTGGCTTGGAAGCATAAGTGAAATGCATCCTCTAAAATTTGATGCAATTAAGCTTATGAGGTGGATATCTATCATCTAAAACTGGGCATGCTAATAAGGTTCCCAAGGACTTATTTAGCTGTATGGTGTCAAGGGAGTCAGCATATTTTTTCACTGACATTTCTCCTGAGGGTCTCACTGAGTACTATCTTTTCATAATGAACACAACCATGACTCCACTGCAGCCATCTGAAGCTCCTTCTTTCTTACAGCTTACTCTCTGAGTGTACTACCTTGCCTGAGGGTGGCAAATGGAGATGACCAGTACCTCTCCGATCACTTATCTCCAGGATTTTCTCTAAAAGACAGTTGTGCAATTTATCATCTTAGAGGACTCCTAGTGAGAGCAAGGTATTGACTTGGATGTGTTCAGAACCTTACTGAGAAAGCTTCTACTCATCTTAATCCTACATTTTCTTATTCACTGGAAAGGAGCTAATATAGTCAATTAAAATTAATTTCATAGACTGCTGAACTGGCTGCTTCGTAAATTCTTCTCTTTTTAATTTTTGGGGAGTTGGTGCCATTTCGAGGGTTCTAACAGCCCAGGCCTATAACACAGTTTCTTTTCTACAATGCCCTTAGTTTGGGATCCATGACCCAGGGTGGAAATTACGTTTTGTAGCAGGGGATGGCCAAATCCAGCCTGCAGCTTATTCTTGAAAATTGTTTTCTTGGAACATAGCTACACCTGTTCATTTACATGTATCGATATTTGCCTTCTTAGTTGCTATTGAGACCATACGGCTACAGAGTCAAAAATACTTATTATTTGGCCCTTTACACAAAATGTTCAATGATCTTTGCTCTGGATTGGTGCTTCTCAATTATCTCTTCATCCTGACATCCACACCAGAAAATGGTACTCTTTAAGAGATGAAGGAAGTAGTATCTTACAAACCTTCAGGAGCATAGAGCATGGGATGGTATGATCTAGACCATTTGAAGCAGGACATGATCTGGTGTTCACTTGGAAGACCAGTCTGATAGCTTAGTCTTCTTTCTGAGACATACAGGAATAAATATATTATCTAAATCTTGGTCCTGTAGACCCAGTATTTAGAAATTCATGTGGATTTTGGCCAAAGCCAAGGTAACTTCGATCCGTGGGTGGAGCTTGATGGTGGTGGCGAGCCCTAAGACATCCTGAATTCCTGCACAACTGTCCTGGTGCCATCAGTCAACACATGGTTCTAAAAGGAGACTCAGAAGAGCAGAAAGTTGTTCCCATCCCTGGTGGAGTCAAACCTGAGGCATCTGTGGTTAAACAAGAATGACGGTCATAGTTCTGTCCAAGCTGCAGGGTCCACCTGAACATGTGTCTGACAGTTACTGGAGCATGCACTGTTGTGGCAACTCACGCCCATCTTCTGAATTGACATCCCAAGGCCCATGACACTAACGGGGTCCAAGACTTCACCTCCATATTCCAACCACCAGCTTGGACTCCTTAGAGGACTATATCATGTTGAGCTCTCATCACTGAGCCTTCTTTTTTCTCCTTTTATTACGGTGTACATTCACTGCAGAAGTTATGACAGAAATAACCATTCACACCAGTGGAAAGAATGAAACTGCAAGTTTATTTGAAAGTATAAAAATTAAAAAAACAACAACAACAAAACAAACCTAACCAAAACCAAAAAGCCACCACACACAGCCTTTCCAGTTTACATCAGTTTGGAACATCACACAATATTTATGAACCACTTAGTTGCATTTAAAAAATATTGTCAACTTCAAAGTAGAGGGAATTGGGTCAGGTGATAAGCTACTGATTGCAGTGAAACTATTTTAATGCTCGAACAAAAAGGACTTACTGATTTTGAGGAGAGAGAGCAGAGATGGTTTTCTGGTTGGCACAGAATTTAGGCCATGTATAAAAAATCCTGACTGGAATGAGTTAAAAAATATTGCTGGCCACTTCTTTGTCATCTTGAAAAGGGGGGAAGAAACAACAACCCCCTGCAGCTTTGGTGTCCTATTTACTTATGTTTTTAAAAAATTCATTAAAAAATCAAATCTCTAGTAAAAATGTCCCTGTGTTTGTTTTAAAAAAAACATTAATAGGCTTCCCTTATCTACTAAGACCATTTGTTTTTTTCTAAGATGCCTGGAAGCAGAAAGGCGTGTGAGATTAATTCATGGCACAATTAATTAAAATTAGACTCCTTCCCGCTAAACAACTTCCAGAGCACCAGAAAGAAGCAGGGGCCCATCGAAGGGAGAGCGCAATGAAGCCATTCTGACTCACAGGAGATGAGCTGTTCAGCTAGAGTTTCTACCCCACTCTGGCTGCCATCTAAAGTTCCTTCTTTATTGGATTACTCAGCCATCAACTCAAGCATTATTTTAAAAGTGAAAGACGTGAGTTGCTAGCTTCCTTTTCTTTACTTAAAAAAATAAATCACCAAGTGGCTCACTTTCCTGTAACATACTTCGGATTTGGTTAAAAAAAAAAGAGTCTGCAGAACAGGATCACTGAATGTCATTCATCCCCCTTCTGCAGGCTCCACTTGAGTTAGCATCAAAGAGGTTACTGAAAAGTCCTTCCACCATGGGAAGAAGCCCGGGGTGGGTGAGAGCTGCCTGCAGTGGCTGCGTCGGGGTCCCCTTCTGTCCTCTCACAGTTGGGGTGATTTCTAGCCCAAAAAACATCTATGTTCCTACCAACTATTTCTGAGGGGGTGGGGACCCTGTGGCCGGCTGGGCACACAGACAGGGGAGGCAAGCACAGGCAGAGACCAAGGACCGTGGGGAAAGACGTCCCTCCTTCTGCATCTTCCAGGGTCTCCATAAATAATAACACAAAGTGCAGCGACACATGCCACAACCCGTGGCTGGTCCTGAGTGCGCGGTGGGACACGGGCGTGATCTCCTTTTGCATCTTACTTTGCACCTCACTAAAGGAAAAACAACAAAAGACAGCTTTCCTATGCACACATAAATAGTCCCTTAACTAGAAGGGAAAAAACAAACACACTGTTTTAAATGCATTTCTAAGAGATTTAAAAAAAAAAAAGTCCGAATGGCAAATCTGGACTCTAAGTTGTCTGCTTTCCACATCTCTAAGGAGAAACTCTAAACCTGATCCTAACCCCAAATGAGGGTGCTGGTGTGGAGGTTTTGGGCAGGGGAGTGTGGGCAGTACAGGCAGCGGGAGGTAATGAATACGAGTCTGTGTGTCTTAGAAACCACAGTGTCCTCAGGTCCAAAGGCACAGATAAGAGAGAATTCTGAGTACTGGGGGAACCTGGGAGGCCAGCACTGAAGGTGCATGTAAGGGCAAGGCAGGTTGGGCTCCCGAACCCTGGATTCTGGGTTCCAGAAACCAAGGATCAGAACAGATATTTTGGCCAACTCAAATTGGGTCCTCTGCCTTTGGCTACAGGCAGGTCAGCTGGGAGGGAACAATCCAGAAACCAGGGAAGGACCAAAGCAGACCAGATTCTTGGCAGCCTGCACTTCAGGAGCTGAGAATTCGGGTAAACTTGCAGTGGGGGCTCCCTGTCTGATCTGGGATGAGGCTGATGCTATACACTGTCAGAGGAAAGCGCTCAAAAAGAGGATTCATGGGTGAAAGTTTTGAAGCCCGAATCCATCCAATCCAGATGGTTTCAGAGTCATTCATGACACGGCCAAGCACTAAAGGGTGTTAAACTGTTTTCTTTGGCTGCTGTCTCTGCTGAGCTGAGAGCAATGTAGGGATAGGCTGGTGCAGGCAGGTCTGAATGCTGAACTGGAACCCTCCCAGGGGAGCCAGCCCAGGCTCATCCACCCATATCCCCAGATGGAGAGAGTAGGTGGCTCACAGAAAGGAGCAGCCCACAGAAAGGAGCAGCGCACTGAAAGGAGCAGCCCATGATACCTTCTGCCCCTCTGAACGTACAACAACGCCGGAAACACTGCTTTTTCTAAGACCACTTAAACACCTTTTTATCCTACTGCCTGCAAATTTATGCCACTTACTCAGCAAGATTCCAACAGTAACAGAAGAATGATGCTGATCTGGGGCCCCGAAGGCAGGTTGATCTCCCAGCAGAGATGCACAATACATCACGTCAACTGAGAGGCCAGCAAAATGCCAGGTCACCCTTCAAAGAACATCCCTGAAAGCTGGGGGAGAAGAGTGGAGAGACACCCCAAATCACTCCTTGCAGCCCTCTGAGGAGCTCCCCATGAGCACGAGTTGTGTGACGGTAACAAGTCAGAGCAGACTAACCCATGTGGACTTTGGAATAACTGGATTTTATACTTCTTCAGTGCCCTGGCTGGGCACGGAGTCCCTGGGCTCAGTGGCGCCCTCTGCAGGGCCAGGCTGCCCCGGGCTCTGGCCATTGTCTTCCACGCTCAGGAGGCTGCTGGCTGCCTGGGAGCTGGTGCTCTCGGCACTCCCGGACCTGGAGCGGTAAGGGGGCAGGTCGGCTTGGTTCAGAGACTCGGTGTCTGAAGAGTAGGGTGGCGGAGGAAGGTCGTACCACGCGGGTCTGCATGGAGAAAGCAGGATGGGTGCAGGAGAGGGGGAGAGGAGAAAGAAGAGAATGCGTTAGAGCCCAGGCAAGGATGCTCAGCCAACTTCTGCCCGTTGCTGTGCGGATGCTGAGGTGACTGATGAGATTTCCCCTCTGAGCACAAAGGCAATGCAAGCCCCCGAAAAGTAGCGGTTTGCAACTAGACAAAGGGTCAGTGTGCTGGCCGGGTCGTTGCGACTGGGCAGTGCCAAAACCACATCCTCTGGGTGGATGCCAAGTGCTCCCTGGGATCATCCTGGGTGGTTTGGCAGCGCCGCCTGGCTCCTTCAGCTGGGACCCGTGGCCAAGAGGCTGGGCTGCTGTTTTGATGGGGCCTCTAATGGGTCACAGAATCCGAGATTCTTACTGACAGCCACTCTTCCTGGCTGTGTGGACTTGCACAAGTGAGAGGCAGCCTCTCGAGGCCTCAGCCTCTGTAGTTGTAGAACAGGATAATAAAAGCACTTTGGTGGCAATGAAATAGCAGAGGCCATTTTGTTTTTGAGCGCTTACCGATGGCTTCCTGCCATGAGCGCTGTAACACATGTCTCACGCTAGTGACCTTATTTAAGCCTCCCAAGGACGCCAGGTGGGAGCCATTACTTTTATGTTGTACTGGGGAGGAAACTGAGGCAAGGGTACAACCAGTGACTGCACAGGGTCACAGTTCACTACTAAGCAGCAGTGCTGGGATTTGAACCCAGGGACTTTGCCTTCAAATTCAGCAATTTAGCCTTCCTCCATACTGGACAGCCAAATGAAGAGGTTATGTGGGGAGGGTGAAGACCTGCATCCTTGTGATACTTATTTGTGAAGAGATCCTTGAGCACTGTCCCAAGCTACACCACCTTTCGAGGAGAGAAAATGAAGATTAAGTGATATAAGAGTCGCCACCAGAGAGGGGTCTAGAAGCGTCTCCCTGAGAACGCAGCCTATAAAATGCCCCTGGTCACACAGTGCATCCTGGGCTCAGAGGAATGGTGACACTGAGCAGGGCCCTTGGGGGAGGCTCTGGACAGAGGGGTCGTCTCCAGGGATTTCTAAAATGAAGTCTTCAAGGGGGTAGCAAAAGAGGCAGACAGGCTGAGCAGTGGGGTTCAGATTTTCCGTCTGCTCCCACTACAGAGTTTTGCTTTTCTGACGTTGTATGCTGGGGTGTCTTGTGCAACGCCATTTGCTGCTTGAGCTCTCCTGCTTAACAAAGCTCCAGGTGGTCTCTTTCATCACCTTTATTTTACAGATGAGGCCATATGAAGTTAAGGAACTTATTTGCTCATTCATTCATTCACTCACCCGTCCGTCACTCCACTAACAGTAACCAAACCTCCCTACATGCTGGACACTGCCCAGAAGTAGCAGGTGAGGTGCCAGAGCTAGCCAGAGGCTCAACACCTGCAGGTGTGGAATTACCAGGGTGGGACCAGGGTCCTGACCGCAAATCCTCAGACAGTTCAGTAAGACTTCTCGTTTAACCCCAGAAACAGGTTCTCGGAAGCCACGGTTTTCAGAGAAGGATGTGTAAGGGGAATAACGTGGTTAATGTCACTATCAGCTGGAACTTTTTTCCCAGCATTAGAACCAAAGATTATTCGAGGACCAGCCATCACTTGAAATCCCAGTACCTGTGTCCTCATCTCTAAAACCGAGGGCAACACAGAGCCTCCTTTGGTGCGTGGTCGAGGTTAACCAGAGGATGTGAGTGAGGTGTTTCGCAAGGACTCAGCAGATGCCAGACGCAGCCGCTGCCTCCAACAGCTGAATGCGGGCTCTTGGCAAAACCCAGAGACCCAGGTGCGTGCACACATGTCCCTTCTGGAGCTGGACGAGCTCCCCACCACCGCCCACCCCCTCTGGGTCTCTCCCGTCCAGCACGCACCTTTGGTCCAGCAGCGCCTCTGAGTAGGAGGGTGGGGAGCCCACTTCCGACGCGTTCTGCTCAGCCTGGCTGGCCACATACTGGATGCCGTTGTTGACGTTGTAGGTCACGTTGCAGTGGTGGGGGTGGTCCAGGACCACCAGCCGGGAGAGCAGCACGGGGTGCTGCAGCCGGTGCACGGGCAGCGTCATGAGGTTGTTGCGCTTCCGCTGGTGGTGCAGGACAAGCGCCAGCAGGGCCACGACCAGCACGAAGATGACGGAGCTGCCGATGATGGCGTAGGTGATGCTGGGGTAGTATACCAGCTGGTTTTCCGAAGTCACGAACACCTGCCCGCTGCCTGGTTCTGAGAGACGCCCCCCGGGGAAAGAAAAGGAGTGAGAGTTAGTGACGTGGCCATGCTTTTGCTTCAACACCAGTTCTGGGGTGGGCCTGCCGCCGGCCCACTCTCCAGCTCCAGCGTTTTCAACGGCACAGTCAATGCTAACGCCAGCACTCACATTCTTTCCGTTATGCCCACCAGTGACTGGTCCAAGGGGAAGACGGAGGAAGGGGCGGTGTTGGGGAGAGGAGAATAGTCCACTGCTTGAGTTCCCTGCCATCGAGATGTGTTTGTTTGTTTGTTTCTTTTTTTAAAGATGTATTTTTCACTTAAGCAAATAACTGGGGGTGGGGGGTTGTAGGCCAGCGGTGCGGGGTGTGAGAGGATTCACCAGAGACAGAGTGGGGAGCAGAACAGGTGGATCTACTGAAATACACTGCTGAGGGGAGCAGTGGGCGAGGCAGGAGAGGTCTGCTGCGCCATGTGGGTCCCCTCCCTGGCCGGGGATTGAACTCGTGCCACAATGGCTGCCGAGAGCTGCACAGTGCTGAGACTTGAACCCCTGCCCCACCAGGGAGGCCCTGAGATGCGTTTCTTAAGCAGGGGAATTTCCACCTGGAAAACAAATGGATCTGGAGATTTTAAAAACACTGACTTCCTTGTAACCGTCTGACATTTTAAGAATACAAGCGGGAACGCTTTTAAACGAATGGGATGGAAAAAGCGTGCAGATCCCGGCGGTCTCTGTGAGGTCTCAGAAAGAAGCTCTCTCCGGGTCTGTCTGCTTTGGCAGGGGGAAAGCGGCAATCATATTCGCTCCAGAAATTATGTTATATAACTCAGGGGTGTCCGAGCTCGCTTTTTTGCTCTGTGTGTAAAATGTCATCTTGTAATAATTCATTAACTAGACTCACTTTTCTTAAGAGCTTAATGAGCCCACCAGCCAAATTACTAATATAAGAGTTGCCTGGGACCTGAGATCCAAGCGCATAATCCATGGATAATGAAGTTTCCATTTATTCTGGCTGTCCCTCAAGCTCATGCCCTCACGCTCCACTGTCAAACAGTCTGAATTCCCATCCTGTGTCTGCCGCTTCCACTGCATTAATTGTAGGCAATCTGATCACTACCGGAGACCACTGTATTCTCAAAACTGCCCGTAGCTCCTCATGTTGCTCGTGGTAGAGCAGGCAGTGCTTTGCACAACTCTGGGGTGCTCTTTACCCCCAAGTCATCCCACATGTGTGCAGCGATCACCATGCTTTTCTAACAGCAGGTCTGGGTACTGTCATATTTTTCCCTATTTCTTGGATGTATAACTAGCAGTAATGCCGCCGGGTCATGTGGGAAGTGTATGTTAACTCTGTAAGAAAACGTCACTTGTCTTCAAAGCTGCTATGGCATCTCATCTTCGCGGTGGTGCTGCATCTTCACCAGCACATACTAGGGTTCATCTTTTTAATTCCAGCTATCCCAGTAGCGGTATGTGGCATCACACTGAGGTTTTTAGTTGCATTTCCCAGTGGCTAATGATGCTGAACATCTGTTCCTGTGCTGCGCTGTATGTTGTTTTTGGTGAAGTGTCTATTTAAACCTATTGCCCATTTTTAAATTGAGTTGTTTGACTACTAATTACTGAGTAGGAAGTCTTTTTAAATGTTCTGCAATGGAAGTCCTTTCCCAGAATTGCGTTTGGCAAATGTTTTCTCCAGTCTGTTTGGTCTTTTCATCTAGTGTTCAACATCTAGTTGAAGACCAGTGTTCTATAGTTTTTTTATGAAGTCTATTGTATTAATTTTTTTTTTCTGTTATATTTTGTGCTTTTTGTATTCTAGCCAAGAAATCTTTGTCTGGAAGAAATTTTATAGCTGTAGCTCTTAGATTTGCATCTATGATCCATTGCAAGTTAATTTTTGTTTATGGTATGAGGTGAAGTTTAATCTTCTCCTCTCCCTTCCCACTCTGGAGATCCAATTGTTCCAGCACCATTTGCTGGAAAGTCTATCCTTTTCTATTGAGTTACCTTGGCACCTTTGTTGAAAATCAATTGACCGTAGAAGTCAGAATCTATTTCTAGAGTCTCTATTTAGTTTGATTGAGCTATCCACCAATCCTTATGCCACTAAGTGTTTTGATAACCAGAGCTTTATAGTAAGTCTCAAAATTGGGGCATGTGAGTCCATTCTTCTAAACACAACTTTATTTCTGAGTATAACCATTCATTAAAATTAATGTATACAGAAATGTTCACGGCAGAAAACTCCACCCCTTTTCCCTTCAATAAACTTACTGAAAAACACAACAATACAGCAGCTTGTTGTCGATGAGGGCTTGGCAAACTCTGCCACGGGTCAGATAATAGGCACTGTATGCTTTGCGGGCCACACGGCTTCACTCACAGCCATTCAGCTGAACTGCTGCAGCACGAAAGCTGTCAGAGATGCTGTCCCACGATGCATGAACGTTACTGTGTCCCAATCAACCTTCACTTACAAAAACAGGGAGCAAATCCGATTGCCCCCAGCTGCAGATGGCACAGGTGCTTCAAAGCTATTCTCTGCACGCACACATAGGATTCTTCTTGTTCTAATCCGCAGAGTGGACATCTATCCTCAGCTGCCCACACCTTTGCTAAAGGTTGTTGTGTCGAGTCCCATGGCGCAGACACACCACAACTCACTTGCCCAGCCCCTTACTGATGTCCCCGTGCAGCAGCGACACTCACTTCCCAGGCTGCACCCAGTTAAGGGTTAGCGTCGCCATCACTGGCAGAGGCCAAGCGCCAGGGAGCCGCTGTGAGTGAGAGATGAGAGAGGCTGTGGGACCCGTCACCCTGATACCTGACGAGACCGAGCAGGCAGGAGCTGCTCTAGTTCAAATGCACGAGGAGCCCAGGGCAGCCCTGGGTCTGTGCTCCAGATCCGCGGGCGAGTTCATCTGGCCCCCGCACAATCGGTTCATCGGTGGTACATCTGCCTGTTAAACCTTATTACTTGGGGAAATGCTGAGTGTGCACACTTGGAGCTTCCGAGTGCAGAAAACTTTCTGAATAATTTAAGGGAAAGGGCTGATAACAGAAGCATTACAAGTGGGGCTCCCAAAGGGGAGTTTTATTGACCATGAACAGATTCACAGCTTCTGGGTTTCAGAAAACCTTAATACAGTAGTGGGGGCCCCCACACCAGGAGGGAAGGGCTCTCTGTTTGGCACACAGCGGGGTCTTGTGTTCTGGTTCCAGTGCTGCTGCAACAAGGATTCTCAAAGTGGGAACACCATTCACATCTGATCCCAATGAGGACTGCACCCTAGTTCTTGGCTGAGCCTGGCCCTGCTGCCCATGTGTCACCCCCTATGCTTACAGACCCCTCACCCAGCCACAGTCCCCTCTGCTCTGCCCCCACTTGCTCTCTGCAGTCTTTTCCTTTGGCTGCAGGAACTCTTTCTAGAGCCTAAAGTCATTCATTCATGTCACTTATCAGCTCAAAATCCTCCAGTGATTTCCCATAAACTAGTTTCAAAGTCTTCACCATCCATCACGTCCCCACCCTTACATAACCCTCCCCATCTTCCCATTCTGACCCCGTCACCCCTGCCTGGCCTGGGCTCCTTTTGCTGCAGACCCACTGGCATTCTCAGACTAGTTCCAGAACACATGCCTGCCCCAGGACCTTTGCTCCTGCTATGCTTTCTGCTCGGACCCCTCTCTAGGCACTGCATGCCTCACTCATGCACAATTTCACGGTAGCCCCTGCCTCTGGGTCAGCGCAGTGAGTGGGATGGTTTCCTGGGTCACGGCCAGTGCTATACATTCCTCACCCTGCCGTGGTTGTCTTCCCAGTGTACCACACCTGCCCCGACTTGGTGGCATCATGGAATCATCGCATGGGATCATCTCTTTCCAACCATAACTCATTGAAGAGAGCTGCAGCCTGCTCACTGCCCAACACATGTGCAGTAAGAATGGGGCAGGGCAGCGAAGTGGGTGAGGGAGGTGGGTTGAGGGTCTCTCCTGTGGCTCTGTGCATTTCAGCTGTAATCCTGCCAGAAGCACTTGCATCTTCCACATGAGACAAAGGCCTCATGCTAAGAGTTTCATGACTGTGAGCTCACTTAGCCTCAAAAGTGAGAAAAATGCAGTCTCAGGAAGGAAGGCCACTCGCTCCAGGCTCAGGTCTGTCTGAGCAACACCCAGAGGTCACCTACTGTGCAAGGACAGGTGATCTGCTCTGGGCAGCACGAATCTGCCCGCTGGCTCAGCGTGGGACTCGACAGATGGCACGTGTTTGCGGTACAAAAACAGTTTTCCTTCTCCCAAGTTAGAAGGGGAAAATATAACCCTTTCCCAGAGTCACCTAGAAAACTGCCACCTCGAAGGACTGAGTGTGGTACCGGAACAGGCAGGGGCCGCTCCTGCTGTGGTGCCCCGGGCCAGGGGTGCTGGGCCAGCCTATGGGCCTGCAGACTCCGCCGGGCTCTGCCCCGCTCATGAGCTTTCCAAGCTGCCTGGCTGCCCAGGGCGAACGCCAGCTCCTCCCGTGACCCTCGCAGCTCTTCCCACTTGGCTCCTTCCTTCCTTTCTGCTCTTTCCCGAGCAGCTCCACTCTGCCCGCCTGCCCAGTCACGTGCCAGCCACACCCACCCAGAACAAGCTCTCACACTTCTTCGGGCTCGCCCACAACTCTCGGCCTCCTGCCCACCGCTGTAAGCTGTGGATGTCACAGAGTCACTCCCGGTTTCAAATAAAGACTTTCAGGAGCTCGCAGTCTGGGGCTGCAGGGGTGACGACAGGGGTCAGCGTCAGCCCAGGCCTGAGACCCGATGCCTGGGACCTGGGGGTGAGGACGCCATCACCAATGACCTGTGTCCTCACAGAGAGGGAGCTGGGACAGTCTGTCCTTTCTTTCTCCATCCTCCAACCTCCTGCTGGGGCTGCCTATTGGCCGAACCCACCCAGAGGCAGAGGTGGGAAGGTTGACGCAGCGCCCAGGGGCAGGGCACGTGCAGGAGACGCGAGGACGATGGACAAGCTGAGCACCAGTGCCGGTCCTCCTCCTCCTCCTCCTCCCTGTTTTGGCCTGGCAGAGCCTACTCCTCCCTCCCTAGCATCCTCCTGGCCTTTGCTCGGGGCCATTACTTTCACGAGTGTCCACTGTACCCCCGTGGGGGAGGAAATGGCTCCTTCTCTGTGCTTTCTCTGCACATTACCCTCCCCTCTATGCGAGCCCTGGCTACATGGCACTTGTAGGCTGAGGCCGGGACACTTGAGGGGGCACAGCCCTGGCCCAGGGCTGACTAGGTGACCAGCACTGCCTGGCAGCCCCCACAGCACTGCTCAGGGAAGCCCCTTCCTTCAGGGCTGGCGCCAGGACCACAGAAACGGAAACCAACCGAACAAGACAGTGAAGGCCGTTTACTCAGGGTTTGCCGCAGCAAGGGAGCCACCACTCACCTGTGGTTTGGCAGGGACTCAGGCTGGCAGAGGGGTGGGCGAGCTTGAGTGGGCAGAAGGGAGGCTCCAGATGTGTGCCCGGCCCGGGGGTGCTGGCCTGGGGACCTGGAGGTGGGCGGCTACAAGAGGGACTCGTATGTGATGGGTTGGGGGCAAGTGAGGCTTTCTCTGGTGGGTCTTATGCAGGAAGTGGGGATAAAAATTAGGAAAGCTGCTAGTCAGTCATCAAGTGCGGGGATCTTGGGCCCATCTGACGGGAGGCATCATCTGGCCTCCCCTACTGAGCATCTCCGTCCTGGAGGTCTCACGCGGGCTGGATTCTCAGCTCGTGGCTGCAGATGCTGGGGTGGCCGCTTGGCGGGTGGCTACAGGTTGTGGTCAGAGTTTGCCATTACCTAACGTCTGGCCACTGTCTACACTCAGGCCCTCACTGGCTGTCCAGTCCGCGTCCCCAGGGCTGACCCAAAGGCCACCTGTGCCCTGTCCCTGTGATACACCCCGTTTCCTCATTTGTAAGCAATGAGCACTCCTCATGGAGCCACCGGGAGCCTGAGAGCTGCCACGGGGCATCCCTGTCCTAAGTCTGCACAGTCGCCACAGGGATGGGTGAGGGTACGTCTACCCCCTTACAAAGGGCAGCACGCATGGAGCTCAGTCTGTGTTGGGCTGGGCTGACTGGCTTGGAGTTCTGGTTTTGCCTCGGACCACATGTGGGGTTAGGGCCAATTTATTCCATCGTTCTAAGCTTCCCCTATAAAATTCAGATTAAAAACCCATTCCCGCCACAGAGGTGAGCGGAACATGCAAAATAATCGTTTTATATCTGAATCACTTGCTTCTGTGATTTTCTTTTATCTGGGCAAAGCCTGATGAGAGAAGACTAACGATTATCTGGGCAAAGACCGATTTCGATACCAGTTAGAAATGGCCGTGTGAGTGCTGACCAGGCGGAAGGGGAGGTGATGCCCAGAGGGAGGCAGGGAGAACAGGGAGATTTTAGGGACCCACCAAAGGACTCTTAGTTCAGAGAATCGAGGAGGGAAGTCTGGCTGGGGTACCTCATTTATCCACTCTGGAAGCTGCATCAGGCCCTGTAGTGGGCATTCAGGAACCAAAATGGAGCAGAACTCTCTCCAGGAACTCCCTGTGTGCTGCCCTTAGTAAGAGGTAGACCTACCCTCATTCATCCCTGTGTAAAGACAGGGGTGACTCTGCAGACTTAGGACGAGGCCCCCCCCCCCCCCCCCCCGNGGGGGGGGGCCCCCCCCCCCCCCCCCGTGCCAGCTCTCAGACTCCCAGTGATTCCATAAGGGGGGGGGTGTGCTTATTGCCTAGAGAAGGTCTCCGGCCTGGGAGAGGCCCTGAAAGCTGAGGATTATCTCCACCATGCCTGTGGCCATCTTCTCTCAAGCAGGAAAGCTTCCAGAAACCGTCTTGGTGGTGGTGAACTACAGACATCCCCCATCCAACCTGATTTCCCTTTTTTTTAATACCCCTCTGGCTACAGCCCCTTTGTGGGTCCCTATTCCAAGCACATCTCCAGACCCA
This sequence comes from Galemys pyrenaicus, assembly GCA_019455555.1. Taxonomy (NCBI): domain Eukaryota; kingdom Metazoa; phylum Chordata; class Mammalia; order Eulipotyphla; family Talpidae; genus Galemys; species Galemys pyrenaicus. The sequence continues at coordinate 2,184,253 of JAGFMF010011862.1, forward strand.
ATTTAGACACGGACTGAAAAAGTTTAATTTAAAGGGCAGACCAGCGAATGACTGAATCAAAAGAAAACCATGAAAACCCCACTGAACCATTACCATGGCAACTCAAGTTTCTAAAATTAACTGAAAGGAGGGTGATGGGAAATTCACACTGCCCGGCCTGCCGGGCATCAGAGATCACCGCGGGAGACATCTGGCACAGTGCCAGAGGGAAATTAGAGGGGCTCCGTCTGGCAAGAGCTAGCTGGGACTCCAGGCCCAGGAGAGTCAGGGGGCAGCGCTATGAGATCGACTTCAGAATGAGGCAAGGAGGGAGGCATGAAAAAGTTCTAAAGCAGAAGAGAGAAGGAGGCAGACAGCGCCCTGGGAATTTCCAGTTGTTCTTATTCCAAGAGAATAAAGGGGCTCTTGTTCTCCCCACCCCTCACACGTGCCCACCCTTGGGTAAAGGGGACGAGGAGTGTCCCTGAAAGGCCTTACATCCTCAACAAGTGCTACTGAGACAGCCAACTGTTACCAGTGGCCCGTAATTTACAAGCGCCTTGCACAGAGGACGTCCCCAGTGAGCGCAGAGCTCTTTGAAGCCTGCTCTGGGCTGCTGTGTACCCTCACAGCTTGATCTTGCTGCTGATGAAGAAGGCACCAGTGACAACCCAGGGACCTAGCTGGTTAATGGCCTCTTTGCTAAGAAACAGGCCCAGGGCAGTTACAGAATTAGCTGGAGGGTAAGGAACTTAATTGGCTATTTAAGGTAGAAAAGGGCATTTTTTAATAGGAATTCAGATTGCTACCAAAACTCAGTGATGAGGGTAATTGGGAACTAGGGCCCGGGTGGCCTCTTTAGAGTTTTGCTCAATTGTGTAATGGCTTAAAAAATGTCAACAGGAGAGGGTAGTGAAAGGAGGAACAGTAGTTCTTTGCTACCTCGTCTGCAGACCACGGAAAGCAAATGCCAGTGGGAGGTGGCAGGGCAAGGGCATGTGAGCTGGCAATGAGCTCAAGTATCCGGATCAGTGATCTGAGGGGAGGGCGCCCCTCTCCTGTGCACAGAGCAGGTTCGCAGTCTTCTGCCCGTGACGTCCCAGGCTGTCCCTGTAGGCAACGTGCTTAAGATGGATATAGGTGCCTCCTGGAACCTGCTGAATAAGGAGGGCTGTACAGAATTACTATTTCTATTGCCTACTGTATCTATTTACCTGCAGTGTTCAGAGGAAGCTGCAAAATTAAATGCTTAGCAGACACTCTTTGAATTCAATGGTCAGTTGGTTTCTGGCCTGGTAATAGGGCTTGGAGAGTTACAATACAATGGTTTATTGAGCCTGCAATGTCAGCGGCCCGGATGGAATACTGCTAACTCAGGCAGGGTGCGGGGAGCTATAACGCTTTGGTCAGAGTGCCGTGTAATCATAAACAAATAGCATTGCAGGGCCAAGCTAACCCTAAAAATCCACGGAGAGGAAAAATCTACCTCAGGCGTGCCATCACCACTGCAAATAAGATCTCATTAGTGAGGGCTGAGAAAACAAATATCATCACCAAATATCGATTACGACCCCACCATGGCATCCCCAGCCGCTCTAGAGCCCGAGGCCAGGCATGAGGCCCGCGCTCTGGCATTCTCCTTTGTCGTTCGTGTCCAACCCAGGGGCGGGACCTGTTCATTTGGTTTCCAGATTTGGGGAGAAGTTCCCACACCTGTCACATGAATTACCATGTGAACTTCTGAGATGGTCTCCCTCAATTTCCAATCTTGTTCCTCTCCAATCCATTTTCTGCACAGCATCTAGAAAGCTCTTTTTAGTAAATAAATGAGCTGGCTGCTCACAGAAGTCAGATTCCAGACTCCTAACAATGGCCGAGAACATGAACCATGAATCTCCTATAATCTGATCTTGAGCCTTGTGCCTGCTAGGGGTAAGGTGTGACCCACTGCCTGTTTTGATAAAGTTTTATTGGAACACAGCCATGACCATTCATGTACGTATTGCCTACAGCTGCTTTTAGGCTACAATGGCGGAGCTGCACAGAGGTGCAGGAGATGTCATGCCCACAAAGCCTAAAATATCGACTCTCTGGCCCATGCATGTGTATTTAATTCCCTCCGCAGACGAATACTGTCATGAGCCATGAGCTAAGAGATACACTAGTTGCTTTTACTCACTTCTGTCTCTTGGGGAAGTTACGCCAATACACAAAACTGGGCCACCACGAGAAAGTGATTATAAACACACTGGCAGGAAACAGAGATATCAGGAAATCAATGAAGAAATCAAGTACACTCCTCTCCAACCATGCCTCCACTGGCTCTTGCTAATTGATCCCAGTAGAATGAGTTAGAATAAAATGTTCCTATAGGAACCATTCCTACATTGGTGTTGATGTTGGATGGGAAATACCCAACTGGTTAACAAATCTGCCTGTTCTCTGCAGCCACCACCTCCCTGGGTAGTTGGGAGAAAATTGCCCGACTACAGTTGTCCTTGGAGAGCAGCTGGATCGTCTCCTAGTCATGCTTCCCAAAATGAAGGCTTGGTGGAGCGTTTTAATGTTCTCTAAGACAAGGTGCTGCAGGCTCCATTGCAAGACCAGAGGGTCTCCTGGGCAGCGGTCACTGACCGCTGCTCCATAATGGATGAATAACTACAGGCTCTGGACAGTGGAGGATCCTGGGCTACCTGCTCGATTCTTTAAAGAGGAAATAATCACCAAGTACCCTAGGGACATTGGAGAATCCACGTATCCCTGTCAAAAGCTCTGCAGACGCTGAATGTAGGCTGCAGAGCTCAAGCCGGCATTTTTAAACATTAATGGGACTGTGTTAAAACAACCAAGTGAAGAAATCAAAGCCTCTGTCACTGACAGAGGACCCAAGTCGGCCTCCTTAGGAAGAGGACCCATAGGATCGATGGAGACAAAGATGAATTCTGTGAAGGGTCAGCAGCAGAGTACCTGGCTTATCCAGTAACTAACCACCAGGGTGCCAGCAGATTCTGGGGTACTGCTATGGGGCAGGAGTTACTGAGAACTGGAAAGGGAAGCTCAGAATTTCCATGGTGCTTACAGTTTCTTTTTTCTTTTGAATAGGCCATACATACACAGTACACAACCCAAAAGGCAAAAGAGAATTTGCAGGGGAAAAAAAAAAATCAGTGTGTTTTCCTTATCTGTTTCCCGAGAGGCAAGCACTGGTACCAGTTATCTTGTGGGTAGCCTTCCAAAGAGAGTCCAGGCACTTATTAGGAAAGAGCTATTATTTTACTGTACATGGCCATTTAAAAATTTTTCACTTATTAAACACATCAACACATGCATTTTAAAAAAAAATCAGGTATGACTTTGTTTTATAAGTGTATGCAACCTTCATTAAATGCCAGGCAAGCACATCTCTCTCTCTCTCTTTTTCTGCTGTAAGCTTTTTGTTTTGAGATATATTTAGATTTACAGCACAGCTGCAATATGGTACAAAGAGATCCCATATACCATACCCGCAGCATTCCCTAATGAGAACACCTTACAGAGCCCTAGAGCACCTGTGAAAACTAAGACTTTAATTTGGAACAAACGATTACATGAACTAAGTCACAGGGTTTATTAAGATCTTGCCAGCTCCCCCACGGACGCTCTTTTTCTCTCCTACCACCCAAACCAGGAATCCAAGTGGCATCTGTCTCCTCTTATCAGTGATAGTGTCTCACTCCTCCCTGGCTTTTCATGACCTGGGCACTTTTTAAAAAAAAATTATTTATTTATACATACAAGCACTAAGGTACAGGCCGGAGTCCAGGGTGGTGAGAGGACTCACCAGAGACAGAGCGGGGAACAGAACAGGCAGATGGACTGAAACACACTGCTGAGGGGAGCAGCAGGCGAGGCAAGAGAGGGCTGCTGTGCCATGTGGGTCCCCTCCCTGGCCGGCAGCAGGGATCGAACTCATGCTGCAGTGGCTGCGGTTTGCTTCATAGTGGGTTGCTTAACCCACTGCCATTGCCCAATCCACTGCGCCACCAGGGAGTCCTTGACCTGGACACTTTTGAAGAAAACTGTAGATCAATCTGTAGATTGTTCTTTAATTTGGGTCCTTCTGCTATAGTTTCATAATTAAAGAGAAGCTACATCTTTATTGAAAAGAGGTGAGTGATCCAGGGGTTGACCTGATATGTATTTACAGATGATGCTAAAACCACGACCACTTGGGTAGTGTAAGGTGGTATCTGCCAAAATCCTTCGTTGCAAAGTCCCTAATTTTCCCTTTGGAGTTAGTAAGTATCTGGGAGGAGATTCTTTGAAACGATGCAAATATCCTGTTTCTGCTCAAACTCACCTACTAATTTTAGCATCTGCCGTGGATCTTGCCTGCCACAGTGATTACTGTGCTGTTCCACAGGTTTATTTTCTGTTTCTCTCCATTCCTCTATCTTCATCAACTGGAATTTTTCTGTAATGAAGATTTGTCATTTCCTCCCATTTATTGATTTATTTGGTGATTTATTTACATAACAGGGGCTCATGAATATTTATTTTATTCTGTGAACTGTAAGCCAGTATTATTGTTGTATAATTTGTCATTCAAACTGTACAGGGGTTCTTTCTGGTTGGCTCCTGTAACCTTTCAATGCAACCCATGGTTCTGTTTGTCTGTCTGTTTGGGGGACTACTTGTCTACTTGCCGGCAGAAGAGGCTTCAGGTCATTCTGTATTTTCCAGCCCCAGACCTGTGGAATCAATTCTAAGTCAGTTTGGTCGGGAGAAGAAGAACGCACTGTGCTTCAGGATCAGACCCTGCTGAATGGGCACTTAGGATCTCGTTCCCATCTTTTCCAGTAAAATCTTTTAACAGCAAAAATCTTGACTAAAATCTTTCACAGATGGGTTGTTTCACACCTCAGTCATAGTTACAGTAAACCCAGTCTTTCCAAAGACCTGTCTGTGCCTTGCCCTCCTCTCCCAGGGTAGTCCCCATTCCTGTCTGGGCTCAGGTCCCACTACCCCTTCCCCTCTCAGCATGATGGGAAGCCTCTGAGACACACCTAGAAGTCACGCACATGTGTGAACTCCCTTCTGTGAGTTGGGACCCAATAGCCAGTTTCCTATAAAGAGAGCCCTACCTTTCTTGAGGGCTGGATTCCTGTTTATAAGAATCTTTTACAAGCACAAAGTTCAGCTTTCTACACACACGTCAGATACTCCATCACATGATCTGTAGAACCAGTCGGTAGTAATAAGTCTTAAAATATGGGTGTAAAACCTGCTGGTAGTTTCTGTGCTCACCACACACAGTATTAGCTATTATTGGAATTCTTTTTTTAAAAGATTTATTTATTTATGCATACAAGAGCTGGGGTACAGGCCACAGGTATGGAGGGTGAGAGGATCCACCAAAGACAGAGCGGGGAGCAGAACAGGTGGATCTACTGAAACACACTGCTGAGGGGAGCAGCGGGCGAGGCAGGAGAGGTCTGCTGCGCCAAGTGGGTCACCTCCCTGGCTGGCGGCAGGGATCGAACTCATCCTGCAGTGGCTGTGTTTGCTTCATAGTGCATTGCTTAACCCACTGCACTGTCAGGGAGGCCCCTATTATCTGCATTATTATCCCCATTCACTATTTCATGAATATAATGTTCCCTTCTCTAACAAGGATTTAATTTTTTTGGATTCCTCATAAATTTTCTCTGCAATCTTAGAATCTCCAAGTTTAGAGGAAATAAGAAGTAAGTTCTGACCAAAAGTTAAGAGCGTCTAGCTTAGTTTTCATAGATCAAATGCTCTGGGGACGCCTCCAACCAGAACAATGAGGAGAAACTGGTGTTAACACCAACTTCAAATCTTACTGAGGACACAGAGTAGAAAGTTCCAGGCAGAAGCATCAACAAGATTCATGTCAATTAATATTCCACTCCTCGTTTCTGAGCATTTGCTGGCTACCCTATCATTCCTGGCAAAGCCTTTTTGCGACAGTTTCTATGTCCAATCTCACTAATTGAACATACAAATGAGGGAGATAAAGGGATACTCTGATAATTGCATTTTTTTATTGGCTTCAGTCGAGGAAACCACATGATCCTTCATAATGACAAATTCCCCTTGTGGTCTCAAAGCTACAGACCTAAACTAGGGCTAATCTGAAGCATCCTGTCTGATGGAAGATAAACAAGTTCCAAACCTTTTTTGCCTGATAAAGACTTGGAGGAAGAAATGTAGCCAACCTTCCTGCTTCTTTTGCTGCAGAAGATCCTTCAAAACCCCAAGTCTTAAGCAGAAGATACTGTCATCTGTGGAATGTCCACCAGTATGGTGGACGGCTCCTCCGTGGGGACCCCACAGGGGGCCAAAACCACCAGGGGACCAGCCCCTGAAACGTGTGACTCCCCCTCTCCCTAGAAGTCTCTTGTGAGGGTTGCAGACAAGCTGAGAACTTCTCTGGCATTCCACCCTGGCGAGAGTCAACGGTGGGGTGAGCCTAGGTGATGGCAGGCATCTTCACGCCCCAGGAGACCACAGGAGGGTGTGACCCCAAATTCATAGGTTTTGTTAAGATTAAGAATAAGGCAAACATACGTTGAGCAGGTTGTGGGTCCTGAGCCCTAGCTGAGTTTGGAAAATACAAGTCTTAGTGTTGGAGGGCTCTGCTCACTTACTGGAGAGGAGGAAGGAGCTGGAAGTCTGCGCTGTTAGCGCTGCAGACTCAGAGCACGACCTGACATAACCACCTAAGGGCGCCTCTGGCTGGAGACGGCAATGGCCACTGGGGAAACGATACTTTGAGAGAACTCCGTCATCGTAAGAACCAGAAGAAAACAGAAACCATTAGCAAAGAAACTCTAACCACAAGAAAACGCTGTGATGGGGAATATATACATGGGGATTACAATTGATGTCAAATATATATAAATAAATAATAAAAAAAAGAAAATGCCAAAATCCATGTGGTGCATACACCTGTGAGGTCAGCCCACTGCACCGTGTGGATGGCTGGCCACTGGCTGCTTCAAGCTCCGATTTTGGGAAAACGGCTATTTTTCTCAGAGCCTCAGTGACCCCTCTCGTCACACTGCACCTGACACCGCATGAAGTGAGGGCTCAGCTCCAACCCACTTGTACTTAAGATGGACACCCAGCACGCTCTGCCCAGGGCCCGAGTCTCCTCTGACACGCACGTTGTAAAAGGCTTTTCTGTCTCACTTCACCAAGTTTGCCCATAAATACATTTAGCCCCTAAATTGCTTTAATCACAGAATGAGGAAATTGCTTCACTTGGCGAAAGGAGCTTCCCAGTGCTGCTAATGGCTGTCTGGTAAGTGCATCTGTGATTTTTTTTTTTTTAAACCTAAAGCCATCAAGCTTAATGAGAACTAGAAGAGGGCCGTGGAATCAGCATTCACGGGGGCCCTTCTGGTGAGTTGTCAAAAATCCCACGATTCCAACAGTAACTGCTGACCTCAGAGAGAATGCTTCAAAAGTCAAGTCACTGGCTCAGAGAGTAGTACCCAGAGAGGGGTAAAGGATGAGAGACCTTCTGGAGTTATGTCTCTGGAAATGCAACCTCAGAAAAAGTGCTCTGTATTAAATAAAAACAAGATCCTGTAATGAGCACAGTTTTACATTCTACACTTCTGTAATTTTTTTGCTCTGGAGATTCTGGAAGGTTCTTTACAAGCATCCAAATATCATACCTCATTTTCAGCCAGAGAAAAGTTTTCAAGATTTCTAACACTCAGATTCTGGCTTCTTCCTCCATGGGTCAAGGCTGAAGATGGCCTCTGCAGGGCCATGGTCTCCTAGCTGCTGCTGGCTGCACAAGGGCATTAAAAAGGGCGTGGAGGATGCACTGATGTCTACTGTAAAACCACAGGACCTAGAGACCAAGAGGCTCACGTTTGAATCCTGACTCTTGTGCGTTGATTTACAGTCCTGACATGTTATTTAAACTCCTGAGTTTCCCTTATCTGTAGAATGGGGATAGCAGCAGTCATCATTATACGGCACAGTGATGGGTGAAATCGTTTGAGGGCTCAAGACATATTTGTTGCTGCTTCTGCAAATACCACCACCCCAAAATGTTTATCTACAGCAGAGGGACAACTTCAGGAAAACAAGGAAGTCGGATACATACTACTCACAGCCTAACGTGGGGAAGAAATAGGATTGCCTTCTTTTTTACAACTTGGAGAACCGCAAGAGTGAATGAGTGGCAAAAGCACTATATTTTTTTAAATATTTATTTATGCATACAAGGACTGGGGTACAGGCCACAGGTGAGGGGTGGGGGGGTGAGAGGATTCACGAGACAAGAGTGGGGAACAGAACAGGGGGGTCTACTGAAATACACTACTGAGGGGAGCAGTAGGTGAGCCAGGAGAGGTCTGCTGTGCCATGTGGGTCCCCTCCCTGGCTGGGGGTGGAACTTGTGCTGCAGTGGCTCTGGATAGCTTTATAAAAGTGAAAAACACTGATTTTAGGATAAGTGTTTAAATCTCTCCTTGCCAATTACTTGCCAAGTGACCCTGGCAAGTTCCTAAGTCTTTGACCTCCTCATAGCTGGGAGGCTGGGAGAGGGTGAGGCACCTCCAGACCTCTGCAGACTGACCTGCCGTGGCAGCTCAACCCGGGAGACGACCCTATTATGACATTCTTGTTAAAATCCAGTTTCTGCATCCCGCACTGCGGAAAAGGATGCCCCAAGAAATGCCAAAGAGGGGTCTTGGACACAAGCTGAACTGAAACAAGGCTTTCAGGCACTAGGGGACAGTTGTTACTTGCCATAGAAACAGTAATCTGAGGACTCACTCAGGTCAAACCCTGGTCAAGCATGCACACCCTGCCACGGGTCCAAGAAAGTTACAGGTCTCTAAAATGACAAGAAGACTTGAGAAAAAGAAGCACCCATGACGATCTTCTTTATATTTATAGGGGCTATTTGTTTGGGGAGACTTCGCTAATAGTTTGAGAAGACTAAAACACAATGCAGCCAAGTGAAGCCAGCTAAAAGTTTAATTAAATACAATTGCTTGCTGTGTGTTCCTTTCCCAAATGGCCTCATACATATTCATCACTGTAATTATGGCAGTGAAAAAATCCACCACTAATTATTCCATGCTCCCCATCTTTCACATGCCTAGAATTTTTGCATAATTATTGTTGAAATTAATTGCAAGTTAGTTAATTTTATACTTTGTCCTTTCGAAACTTAATTGAAAACTAATTTAAAAGATACAACCTCCCCCCCAAAATCCACCTTACCACCACACAACAAAAACACCAACACCCAGTTACTCAAATTTAGTTTGTGCATTAAAAAATGCATCGTGATTACTTCAATCTAAATGCAAAGCTATGTATGTCAACCTATAACAAAAGACCAGTCTCTTAAGATAGCAACACAGACAGGACTGGTGATAGATGGAGAGGTTGGCCCACCTTGGTCTGGGCATCCTCTGGTGGTAGGTTTATCATCTTACGCTTCGGTAATTGCATCTCCAGCCTCCCATGATGCACCGGTCCCACTTGACCCTCACGTAACTCTGCTGGTACCCATTTTCAGAACCTGCTGCAATCTGGCTTCTAGGTGGTTTCTTCCCACCCACCACCGCACTTGGCGACCGATAGCTCCTCCACTGGAGTCACTCCCACTAGCCCTGTTTCTGTGATCTGTCCTGCCTGGACCATGAATGAAACATCTGTGGAGCATCTATCCTGTGTCGATTGCATTTTATTTAATTTCAGCCCCTCACCCAGTGTCCAGCACGTCCCAGGTAACCAATCAATCACTCCATAATTATTTGACTGATTGAATAAAGAACATTCACCACAAGCCTGGGAGCCAGCACCACACGCCCCACTTCTCCAGAAAAGGACAGGAAAGTTCAGTGAGTCAGTGTGTCTCAAGTTCACAGTGAGTGGCACAGTCAGGACGTGGTGTGATTCTCTTTTCGCCACCTGATGTCCTACCCTTCTGCCACGTTCAGAGCTAACCTGCCAGTCACAGTCTCTCGATGACATGCTCTTCTTAACCCCAATTCCTGAAACCTGTTTGTGTATCTGCATCTCCCGCATATTCACATGTCGAAATGCCAAACCCCGCAAGTGATGGTATCTGAGATGGGGCCTTTGGCGGAAGAGGGTTCAATGAGGTCACGAGGGGTGCTCACCATGGGCTCAGTGCCCTCATGAGACAGGACGCCAGAGACCTGCTCTCTCCCCACCGTGTCAGGAGGACGGAGCAGAAAGCAGCCCCCTGCAAGCCGGGAAGACTCTCCCCAGGAACCAGACTGGTCCGCACTCTTATTTTGGACTTCCCAGCTTCTCGAACGGTGACAGATACATCTCTGCTGGGGAAGTTACCCGTCTGTGGTATTGGGTGACAGCAGCCAGAAAAGACTAAGACACCACTTCCCAGTTTTATTGAGTGACCTTGGTTACACTCACTTTATAAATGTTGGACTGATTTGAGGTGAAGGTGTGAAGAGTATAAAAGATACGTAAAAGCCAAGCCAGGAGGCAGAAAACACGCTTTTGTGGCACAGAGGAAGCTGGACAGGCAACTCTAAAGGGCTGAGGGTACCATCCTCCTGGAAGGAGACAGAACACACAGGTCAAGGGGCTCCACCAGAGCGGCCATCTTGTCACTGGTAACACAAAGCAAAGGCCTGAACCAGCTGTCGCAGAGCAGACAGGAAGGAGGGACAGAGGAGGACAGCCAATTCACAGAGCACAAGGTCACTGCTTTTTTTTGAGTCCATAAAAGTGTCACCTTTAAAGGTGACCTCTAGTGACCTGCCCCTTCAGCAATTTCAGGACAAACAATTCATCTCCCAAGATGCTCATAAGACCTGGGGGTATCTCATGAATCTAGGGACAAATCCCTTAAAAGGGATGCTTCAGAGTCCAGGCGCCCAAAATAAGAGACATAGTTTAAGAAATAAGGTGACACGTGTATGATCTTTGCTGCGCGTGTGTGAGCAGGTTTCTGCGTCAGATAAGCCCATCTAGGGGCTCAGGTCCAGCCTAAGGGTCTGGCCACCATCTGCACATCGGGTTGTGCGACAGGGTTCTGCTGAGCAGCCTTGTAGACAGCTGCCGGCCTGGCCACGGGGTCTGGGACCCTCATGGGGTGGCTGGGGAGGGAGGGACACATGCTGAATCCAACTGAGCAGGAGCTCCAGACTGGGCCCAGCGCTCAGGAAGCTGGCTCGCTGGTGACACAAAAGGAAGCGACAGTATGTTGCTTGGTGACAGAAAGCATTTTAGTGAACAGTATCTATTTTATCAGCACAGGATGCCATTTTTACAAGCGAGAAAAAAAGTGTGTTTCTGTATTTCTATTTGTTCAGACAAAAGATGTGGAAGGCTGTATTACAGAAATGTTAATAGTGGTCATCATTGGGTAGAAGAATTGTGGGTGGTTTGAAAAAAGGATTTTCCAGATTCAGTTATTTTGCAATAAATTCATGTCTTCCTCTCCTTCCATCTCAGATCAGTTGTTTCCTCCTTCAAGGAAGCCTTTGGTGAGTTTCCTTATTAGGGTAATTCTTGTGTTCACCTGAAACAAGTTATCTCTTTCATCATGGCAGGTGCTATTAATCATGGTTCTACTATGGTGGCCCCCCTTTATCCTCGGGGGATATATTCCAAGACCCTGGGTAGATGCTTGAAGTTGGGGATAGTACCGAACCTCTATACACAGACATGTACATACACAGGGACACATATGTATGTGTGCACATGTATTACATATGTGCATATATAATGCCTTTTCCTATACATACATATCTATGATATGTTATCTATGATAACATTTTCTAAATCAGGCAGAGTAAGAGATTAACCACAGGGCCTCCCTGGTGGTGCAAGGGGTTAATCACCCCTTTGCACTATGAAGCATCGCAGCCACTGCAGCACCAGTTCGATTCCCGGCCAGGGTGGGGCCCCACATGGCGCAGCAGACCTCTTCTGCCATGCCGGCTGCGCCCCTCAGCAGTGTGTTTCAGTAGATCCACCTGTTCTGCTCCCCGCTCTGTTTCTGGTGAATCCTCTCACCCCCTCCTACCTCTGGCCTGTACCCCAGTTCTTGTATGCATAAATAAATCAATCTTTTTTTTAAAAAAGATGAACCACAGAGCACTCTCCATTTCTCCCTCAGTGTGGAAAGAGAACAAACGCCATGACTTCTAGTGCTCTGCTGAAACCTCAGGCCTTCTGTGGCTTCAAATTATTGCCTCCCTGGGGCTGGCTGCTTTCTGTGAGTTTGCTGTGGCTGAACCAAGAAAGAGCGCATATGTGGATTTCTACAGAAATAAAGATCCCATGAAAAATTTTGAGGCGATGAGGAAGGCAGGGATCTTTGAGCGCAAAGTGATCTTGAAACAGAAAGGATTTCTTTGCCTTCGCGTCCATGGAAGCTTGTCACTGATTTGTGTGCCGGACTATGAAATATGAATGTTCGGGTTAAAGAGTAATTTCTCTAGATAAACAATAAAGTACTGCGTGGAAAAAGAGTTTAACAATAACTAATTATAAAATAGGACAAATTAAACAATAGACTGTAATAAAAGGTAATCGAATGTGGTCTGTCTGCCTCAAAATACTGCACTATTGAAAATACTGTGGTATTTTCAGACCATGGTTGCTGGTGGGTAACTGAAGCCACAGAAATGGAAGCCGCAGCTAAGGGAAGGACGCTGTACGTCTTTTATATCATGCCTGCCTCCCCCAGGAAACCTTGCTCAACAAAGAACGGGACCGTGGTGGGTTTTGTTTTGCTTTAGTGGAGAATTTTGTTGCCAGCAACTAATAATGGTAACGATGATAACAATAATATCAGTAATAGTGGCAGCAGCAAAGGTGGTGTGGGCAGCTGATGCTGACAGAGCCACGTACTATTTCTAAGGACTTTAGAATGCGTAAGGTATGGCTGACAACCCCGTTTCACCAACGGGGAAATACATATATCCAGGACAACCTTGCATGGCTAGGAAGGGTGGAAGGCTGTGGGCCTGGTACTGCCCTTTCACCCAGCACTGAACTTAGCGCACGGGGTGTCCAATAAAGAGTCACTAAACGTAAGGCTGATTGTGTGTTCCTTTTTAGATTCCTAAAAATGTCTCCTTTTTTTTGGATGGATATTTAAAAAGAAAAAAAATCGCTCCCTGGGAATGAATCAGCAGTGCAAAAGAGGTTGTTAGGAAAAACCAGAGTTTTCTGCAAAGGAATCCTCTTTTTCAGAGAGCAGTGCTGGATTTTGAAGAAAAACTCCACACAAGGTTCATTCATTCATTCGAAGAAGTGCCAGTGTTTTAATTTTCCTGAATGCAGAAGGGAGAAGGGACCAGCGGCCTCAGTGCCATGCTCTCTGCACGTTCTACAACTGGGAGTCTTGACTCAGTTTCCCAGGACTTGATCAGGCTTTGGGCTCCTCATAAGTAGCTATTCAAAGAGAAAGCCCTTCAGCTGAGGCGTTCTGTGCCAGGCTCACAGTAGCGCATCCCACCCTGGAGAAGGGGGTTTACCCCTGCGCAGGTGAAGATGTCGCAGGTGCTCATGTGTGGTGTGAAAGGATCTGGGTAGAACCAAGCAGTCTTGGGGGATTATGGGTTCCTCTCTAAAAACAGGCAGAAGCGGCTGTATTTGCATGGTCTTAGCACAACGCGACTGTCTGTGAAACGGAAGGGCCCCGTGTGCATTGTTAGCGAGAAATACTTAACGGATTAGGACCGTGTGTCCTGGCAGACAGACCTGATTTAAATTTTTCACGATATGAATTCCCCTGGGTAAAACCAGCATGCTGGCTCCATGCCAGGGAAGGCAGGCGCGCACAGGAAGAAGGCAGGGCCCTGTTCATCACGAACCGCTCCTTACAGCGCCTTTCAGGCTCAGCGTGCGTGATGTCAGCGCCGCCCGGAATACCAATGAGGCAGGGCCTCACCTCATTGTGCATCTGAGAGGGCGAAGCTGCCGCCCCAATTCAGAGCCAACAGGTGTCACCACCCACTGGCGACCGTCCGGCAAACGGAAGGCAAGAGTACATTCACTGGCTGCGGATCAGCTTCCCCTTCTGATCATTTGTAAAGGAAGAGGACAAGACAAAAAAAGAACATAGCTTTCCCAAGTCCCTGGTGTCTTCGAGTAAGATAAGAACACATTTTTCTGCCATTTCTGCCATTCTTCGGCTCATGCCAAAGATATTAAATAACTCAGGGAAGCCAGATGTATCCTCTTCCTGCCAGAGCTTAGAAACAGATCCAGCTACCAGGCAGCTGTGAAATAGAGCAGCAATCTGTCAGGACTTAATTAGGCCAGCTTTTTGGATGAGGTACACTTTATTATTATTATTATTATTGATGGACATGTTGGCAAAAGGTTGGGGTAGACTGACTGTCGCCCAGGTACGTCCTGGATTCAGGTGACATCTCTTTAGCAGTGAGGGGTGATTGCCTTTTCTTGAATGCTGACACTACACACAATCAGCTAGAGACCCGCTGTGTCTGCTGTGAGTCCTGCCTGGGATGGACCTGTCTCTCTCTGGCTCTCCTGTCCTTCCTGCCCAACCTGCCAGGTCACCACCTGGTCAAGTATTCTGTGTGAGGGAGGGAGGAGAATCCCAGGGACACTTAGAATGTATCTTTTTCTGGAGACAGAGACCCAAAATCTGACCATCAACAGATACACAAGGCATGGGATGGGGCCTCCCTAGTGGTACAAGGGTTTAAAGTGCAGCACTACGAAGCTGTCCGCAGCCACTGCAGCACGAGTTCAGTCCCTGGCAAGGAAGCTGAGCCACATGGCGCAGCAGACCTCTTCTGCCTCGCCGGCTGCGCCAGCTGCTCCCCTCAGCAGTGTTTCAGTAGATCCACCTGTTCTGCTCCCCACTGTCTCTGGTGACTCCTCTCACCCCCTGCATGTCTGACCTATACCCTAGTTCTTATATACATAGATAAATAAATCTTAAAAAAAAAAAACAATACAGAAGGACAATGTAACAGGGGTGGGGGGATTCCGCACTGTTTCCATTTTACAAGGGAGGTCACTGACGGGGAAACAATGTTCTCAACTAGTAAATGGCAGGGTTAAGACCTGACTCCAAACCTGCAGATTCCAAAACCTCACACTCTTTCCCATCACACTCAGCGGCTTTCCTGGCTGGGGAAAATCTACCCCACCCTGCATGGACGGGTGCTGGCTATTGCCAGCTTGCTGCAAAGCCAAGGCAAAAAGACCTGGAGAGGGTTTTCTGATGGAAGTGAGAAATCGTCTCTGCAAATAAGTGATGCCCTTAAGCAGGAAGCCAGGGAGGGCGCGTGACAATGTGTACCCAGAGGGTGCCACAGAGGCAGCAGACTTAGTGGATGAGGAGTAAGGTGCCCATGAGGACAGAAAAGAGGAAAATCAGGAGAGCAGGAAGGAGGCAGCTGTGTAGAGCTTAAATAACATGCTGGGGTGCTTCGTTTTTATAACCACTGTGAGCATTTCGGCAGGGATGGGAAGTGATAAAAGCAGTGTTTCTGCAAAATCATTCTGGCAACTGGATGGAGGATGAGCTACAGCAGAGACCCAGGGTGGCCAGGTAAGTATTTTGGTGGCCAGCAAGACGAAGGCAGAGCTGGATTAGATCAGGCACAGTGGAATGGAAACGAAGGGAAGCAATCATTATGTTCATGAGCTGAGTTCCATCAGTGGCCCAGTTATAGGTAAAACAACCGGTACACATCAGCTCATAGAATATTCTCAACCATCTCAGGAGAGGCAGCGTTAGTTCATTTTGCAGAAAATGTCCTGGTAGGACACAGGTAATAATGATGTCATAGTTAGGACATGACCGGCACCCTTCTAAGAACATATCTATGGCGTTAGGACATACTACACAGAAACTGTTAGTGTCCCCACTGTACAGAAGAAAAAACAGCACCTTGGGGGAGTACAGTGCATGGAGCTCATGTAGGCATGGCTGCTGTCATCATCACAGCGGTGGTGGTGGTACCTAGGATGAGTGGTGGTGGGGATGGCGACACATTGAACCAACAAGTAAGGTTTTGCGTTTTCCTTTAAGAATCTTATATAAAAAAATTGCTTGTTCGAGCTGCACTAAGTCCATGGGTGCCTGGTTCTTGCCTGACAGCCATAAGCAGCGCCCTTGCAGCCACACCTCACCCCAGGGTGGGACCCTGCACTGGGTTCGAACAGCTGCCCATGCCTGGCCATTCATGTTACGCGTCTGCATCATGCCCACTGCTTGGACGTGAGGGCAAGAGTTGAACCCAGTCTGAGTTGCTCTGAAGTGCATGCTCTGAATTGCCAGGTGACCGAGAAGTTATGTTTGGTCTCTGCAGAGCTGGCTGCAGTGGGCTGCATGCTTGGGAGCACGTGGCAGGCTTTCATCTCAGAAAACGAGCCCCTGCTTTTTGCCACTCTGGTGCCAGGAAGATGCCAGTTAACACATTGTATCTGAGGCTTGCAAAGGCAGATGCCACAATTAAGGTGCTTGATACAAGCCAGCCAGGGGTGGAGGTGGAAAGAAAAGAGACCCTTATTATGGTCCCCCAGACACATGTCATGTCGTTTTGCTTTGAAAACCAGGGCAGAACTATAACTTACCCCACAATGGGGTCTTGGGTTGCTTTGTGTGTGACCCAAATCCATTTAGATGGTATCCTGGCCACCCCTTCTGGCTTGTGGTAGACCAAAATGCTCAGAATTGGATTTTTCAACAAACCACTCATCCTGCAGAGAAAAAGGTCAAGTCACCGACTTCTGAAATGTCAGCACTGCCCCTGTGCTCCTGTCATTAAGTGGACCCAAGATGGGGAGACAGGTGGGGCTGCAGAGACACCTGCACCAGGCTGTTGGTGGTGAGGTCGGGGATACTTGAAAGAGCTTTTTCTCGGGCCTCCCTGGTGGCGCAGTGGGTTAAGCAACGCACTATGCAGCAAATCGCAGCCACTGCAGCACGAGTTCGATCCCTGCTGCCGGCCAGAGGGGGCCCACATGGCGCAGCAGACCTCTCCTGCCTTGCCCGCTGCTCCCCTCAGCAGTGTACTTCCGTTGATCTGCCTGTTCTGCTCCCTGCTCTCTGTGGTGAATCCTCTCACCCCCCACACCTCTGGCCTGCACCCCAGTGCTTGTACGCATAAATAAATAAATCTTTGAAAATGTTTAAAAAAAAAAAAAAGAGCTTTTTCTCTGCCAGCTCACGTTGAAACCACAAGTGCTGTTACCGGCCAATTGTTCTCACCAGTGTGCGTTCTTTAAATTCCACCTTTATTTTTATCAAAGGAACATGTGCACACAATTTAACAAGCCGAATAGTTGTATGATGCTGGGTAAAAGAAATAGCATTCTCCAACCTTCCTTTCCCAGAAGCAATCGTTTACTCCTATTTTGGTTGGGTCTTTTCAGACTTTTACCTCGAAGATCTCTAAATAACTCAATTTCCTGAATTTTCAGTTTTAGGGATTAGCCATGGACAATGAAGATTGAACTCTGGTTTATCACCATTCACCGCTGCCCCCATATGCCTGCCCATTTTCAAGCCCCCTAGTTATAGTAATTTCAGAAAATTGGTGTTTTTGTTATTCTGACCTGGAGAAAGGTTATTTATGGAAGCACCAATGTAGTCCATTATGGCTGAGACACTTTTCCTGACAAAAGTTTTGGCTTTCCCAGAGTTAACACAGCTTTTTCCCTCCCATTGTTTGGTATTCTCTGTTTCTCACTAAGGCAAAAAAAGTCTTCCCCTGCTTTGTAAATCTTCTATTGAGCAACCATCCCAGGCTGGGTAGGTTCACTGTTGGTTTTCCCAGACAAAAAGAGGATTTTGGACACTTCGGTAGATTTTCATAGGCCTTAATACTGAATGGGGACAGCCCAGCCTCCTGTCTCAGCATTTCTCTGCATTCTCCTCTCCCCACCTCAGAGTGACGCCGCCCTTTTATCCCCTTGCCATCTAGGCACAGGTGTGAGTGTTTGCACATGTGCACACACCTGTGCTCTTTGGGCCCAGAGGTCCACAATTCCACACCACTTGGCTCTGGGCATCCACACTAGCGGTAAGAGGGTGCAAAGTGATTTTTAACTCACCCACACCTCTCAGTATCTTCTTATCCACTAAGTATTCAATCATTTCCTGGGCATTCCCTTTCACTCCCATTGTGCTGGATCCCCGATTTCCATAACCTGTCTTCCTTCTCCTTGGTTCAGGCCCTTCGACTGAACCAAGTAGTTTCCAGAAACAGGATGCATGGAAGTCACTTTGTTACTCACTTCTGAGAATATCTGTATGGTACAGAATTCATCATTTTCACTTCAGAACTGTTGACTTATCTTCAACATCGTGCAGCCAATCTGATAATATTTTCATTCTTAAAGCATGGTGTAAAACCTGTTTTTATTTTAAATTCATTTTTTATATTCATTTTTTAAAAGGCCCTCCTAGGAGCTAGTAGGGTTTTCTTTTTGCCCAGTGTTTTGAAATCTCACACTGACGTGGTCAGCGCTCACTCACCAATCTGGATATTAGGTGGGCCCTTTCCTATCTGCGAACTCTGTCCTTGGAATCCGGGGACTGTCCACTTCTCCATTTTCTCTCTTCACTCTAAAATTCCTATTAGTTGGTTGTAAATCTAACCAGGTCCTGATGTTTTAAATCTTTTGATCTTATTTTTTTTTAAAATTTCATTGTGTTTGTTGTACGTTGTGAGATATAGCCACAGATTTATGTCCCAGCATTTTGTATTTTAATTTTCTGAGTTCTTTCCTCTTAGATGCTTAAGGGGGGAGGGTGGGGTATCCTGTTTCCTGAGAGGCTTTTCACTTCTGAGACTGTGTGTATTGAATGTGTGGGCCATCTTTCATGTTCAAAGCTTCCTTCAAGTGTCTGGTAATTCCTGGCTGATGACTGTGAAGCAGCAGACACTATGGAACCCTTGGCTGTGGCTTGTTGACTGTAGGCTTCATTATAACATGGTTCAGTTAGGCCATCTCCCTGGGGATCTCCAGTACCCTAACCTAGTGACATTCTTCAGGAAGACTCTTCTAAATTCCTGACAGGAAGTACCTGAGTCTAGCTGACTGGTTCTGGGAAACTATTAGTGGTTTCAAAATTCATTATGTTGATTTGCACTACA
Source organism: Galemys pyrenaicus (assembly GCA_019455555.1). Lineage (NCBI taxonomy): Eukaryota > Metazoa > Chordata > Mammalia > Eulipotyphla > Talpidae > Galemys > Galemys pyrenaicus. Next base: position 2,203,362 of record JAGFMF010011862.1, read on the forward strand.
TCTGTTGCCAGAAGGTACTCTCCTCCTCGACTGTGCTTGTTGCCTGTTATTTCAAAGGCCTTGCTCTACCCCCACCAACAAAAAGACTCTAGCCTTCACCTGGACACGACAGGAAAGTTGCCTGGCAGAGCTGGGTAGGGAGAGATCTAAAACCATGAAAGCTTTCTAATAAAATCCCAGTCATTCTTCCTGCTTCCACCTTTAGCCCCACCTAAAGTCAGCTCCACTTCCAGAGTTAACACATGCTGCCTGTTCCCAGGTTTCTGGAAGTAAATCTGATTGCCTCCGTTCTCCTGAGTTCCAGCTTAGGACTCCAGATAGCCCACTATGTCAGCCGCTGTCCAATTGTTCGCTAGCTTCTACGTTTTTATTGCTGTTTTTTTCTGCTTTTCTTTGTTCTCATGGGTTTACCTTTTAAAATACAATTTGTGCGTATTTTCAGAAGGAAACGGAAGAAGATGTATGTATCTAAGTTGCTGTTTTAAAGTAGAAGTCTTGAAGCTCAGTAGTTGTTCACTGACCTCCTTGAAATCTGAACCATCGAGGGTACCTGGATTTTCATGCTAATGGGATCTAGGTGTCTATCCTATAGCCAGTGATCTCTTCCTGGTGTGCTGCACTTGTCAGACTGGAAGGTACACGAGGTCAGGAATAGGAGGTTTAATCCTAGTCAGATTCCTACTCATTGTTATCCTTGAACTCATGTACAATCTTGGGATGATAAGCACCAACTGTAAGTGCTTTCTGTGTTCTTAGGAGGATTAAATAGGATAACGACTGTGAAAGCACTTCAAAAACATAAAGTACTACAGAAACACAAGGCTTTGCTATTACTTAAAACCTCACTTTCATCTCCTGAAATTCAATCTAACATTATCTCAGCCTGTCTTCAAGGAAGAGAGGTTTGTCTCCAGTAATCTTATAAATCATCCCTGTAATGTTCAAAAGAATGTCCTCTCAGCACACAGACATGTGATACAGGAGCGCGTTTCTCACTCCCGCAATACTGTCCAAAGTCAGTCCAGCTCCCCTTCTCCCAACCCCAACACACTCTAGAATTCAGCTTAGTATTACTGAAAAAGGATGAGTGAGATGGAACCCTTTGGGGGTTCAATGGGTCTGTCTCTCAGCTGAATTACAATAAATGGATATTACAGTCAAGATGGGATAGCTTGACTGAGCTTAGGAACATAGGAAAAAATAGGTAAAAAAGATCCAAACAGTGGCTGCATTACAGCCACAGAAGACTAGGCCAGGAGCTCTCTATGTGGTGCTGTGGCAAGAGGCCACTGACTATCACAACCATGAGAACAGCTCCAGCCCCGTGATAAACACAATCTCATCTATGTGTATGTGTGTATATTTGTCTTAGACAGATATTACAGATATGCCCACAGAGGAAAAGTCTGGTTACATTCTCACCAACCCCCAAGATGCTCATGTCTGGGCAATGGGATTGGGGTAGGAAGGGACTTTCCCTTTTTACTTATACCTTCTTAGCAGTTTTTTCCACAGCATGCACCTATTATAGCTGGTTGTAGAGCAGAAGGAGTTAAATACAAATTAAAAGAAATGAAACCTGGGTAGAAAAATAAAGGGGACAAGAAATCAGAGATAGATGGGCAGTCAACAACAGGTTGGGAGAATGTGGGGGGTAGCCCACTGCTGGAGCCGTGCAAACAGGTGTCTGGTAACCACAGAAGGATCCCCATCAGGCCCTGACAACTAACCGAGTATCCCCACAAGCTCCACTATAAACTTAAATAAGGCAATAAAAGATGATTTTAAAAAAATCACAGTGAAATGCACACATGTTGCGCATGCAACTCAATGACTTCTGAAAAAGGCAGACCCCAGGTAACCCACAAGCAGAATTCATTTGAATACAACCTCCTATCTGTATGCGGAATCCATCTGGGATGCTCAGCCATGGTCCAATGCAGGATGGGACAGCTGTCTCAACTCCAAAGACTGAGATGGTCCAGGAGCTGCATTCATAACCCACCCACCACACTAATCCCAAACCAGCACCTTCGTGATGGTGCTATTTGGTCTCTTGCACTTCCCAGAAACTTCCTAATTCTGTATACTCCTAATATGGGTGTCTCCTGGCAATGGAAATGATTAGGATGATAACCCTAAAACATACGTGCAATCAGTCCGGCGAGGATGAAGAGGCTAGAAAGGATCCTTGGAGATGGGGCAGCTATCTCTACCTAGGAAGCCAGCTACCACTGTGGATTTCCCCTTTCAAAAAATGGGACTTAGCTTCTGTGACTCTTTAAAACAGGGGACTATTTTAGAGGTATTGACAGTACCTGCATATAGTCACTCTTGGCTAGCATAAGACTCTGGAGAGCTCATATTTGTCGAGAGCATGCTACAGCCAAGCATTATATCCCAAGCAATCTACATGATTTATCTTCACAACAATACCGTAAGAGAGGTACAGTCATCATCTCCATTTTATGGATGGGGAAGTCAGGCAGGGAAGCGAGTGACCTGCCCAAGGTCATAACGAATGACAGTGTCGGACCAGAGCCTTAAGAGGCTGTGCTTTCTCCCCCTGGGGAAGGATGACAGTGCCCGGGCTGAAAGTGTCACCTCCTGACTTCCTGGCGAGGGCTGCTTTGCCAGACTCTTGGCTGCTGTTAACACATAAAGCTGTCAAGCCCATCTTTCTTCCAAAAAGAGGTAAACATACAGTCATCTCTAGGTATTGGTAGGGCCACAGAGGGGTCTCTCAGCTCTGTCTAGACACAAAACCAACAGAGCATAATGCCTAACAGTGTTTTATAGCCAGAGGTTTTTCATCTTGTTTCTTCTCTGAGGAGCTGGCTGATAAATCAGGCTTCCCAGGTGGAGAGGAATGTGTGTTTTCAAGAGTGACTTTCAGGAGCCGAGTGAAGGGCGAGCAATAATGTGAAGAGAGGCATCCCTCAGATCCAGTGGCAATCTCACCTCGAGAGGCCAATTAATCCGTTTGAGGGAATAATGAGAACGAGCGCATCGGCGCCCGGGTCCAGGCTGTCTACTCGATTTTCAATGATGGAAACGGGAGCGCTTGCTCCAACTCGCATTCATCAGTCTCTGCAGTGAACACCGGCCGCCCTGTGCCACTGCATTCATCAAACTGCACTTACTGTCCAGAGGAACACTGTAGCGCGAGAGGGGAGCCTGGCCCGGTTCATCTGGACATCAGAGGTTCCTTCTCCCTCAATCCTCAGAATCTAAGGCTTGTCAACCTTTATGGCATCCCTCTTGCCTCCTCCCAGAAGCACGCTTTGATCTTTTCACTGAAGGAAAGTAACTATGCTTTAGGACACGGGTCATCTCATTTGAGATACCTATGCATCCCCTAGGGAGAAGAAAAACGACAGATTTGTGCAAAGTAGATCTCTCTACCCAACAGCGGGCCAGAAGCAGAGACTTCGTTCCCTCTCTCCACTAACACAGACATGGTTCTCAAACTGTTGCTGAGACCTCTTGTTCTGCCAAGATGGTGGGCTATGTCTCCAACTTTCCCACTGGAAAAACTTATAGTGATGAGTACAACATTAAAAAAATACTTAAGATGATTGAACAGGCAATAAAAAGCTAGGGGAAGCATTGGGAAAATGCAAAACCAAGCACAGATTCACTCGAGTAGGGAGTCTAACTGAGACGCTTCCCTTCATGCCAGGTTCCAAAGACCTAATTCTCAGGATAAGGCTGATGGAGGTAAAGCTCCACCCTGCTGCCTGGGGTGTCTCTGCAGCAGATGCACATGGGAGATGTGGAGGGTTCTGTCTCTATGAACAGCGCACCTTGGGTCTGCGTTACTTAGATGATCTAAGGAACCTCACGTACTTGGTCTGGAATGGCAGTGAACTGGTAATACCTCTAGTCTAAAAATTCAAGCTAAATCTCTCTGGAGAAAGGTATCTTGATGAATCACCACAAATAAATGTGTAAAGACAATGAGCAGCATACAGTCAAAAACACCAAGTTTTTGCAGACCAAAACATCTTGACTGGAGCAGCAGAAAAAACAGACAGCAGAAAAAGACTCACTAAGACTTCAAATATTAAAATTATCTGAACAAGTCATAAATATTTTTACTACGTTTAAAGAAATAAAATTTGACTAGTTCCTATTGCAGGGAATAATACACCCTTAAAAGGGAAATTTGGAAAAACCTCAATGGGACATCTAGAAATGAAAAATACTGTTAACCTAAAATTAAAAATCAGTGAACCAAATTTATAGGAGATTAGACACAAATGAAAAGAGGATAAATGAACTGAAAGACAGCTCAGGAGAAATTACTCAGAACGCAGGAGAGAGAGAGATGCAAGAATGTGAACGAGAGGCTAACAAAGATCGATAGTGTCTAAAGGAAATTAAATACAGGTGTGCCTTAGAATCGACTGTGGAGCTTGTTAACACATGGATTCTGGGGCTCTGGTACCAACTCTGATGCTTCAACTTTAGGTTGGTTCCCTGGGGTCCAGTACTGTTAGAAGTACTGGGCTAGCGACTTCTGGCTGAGAAATCTCAGAAGTTAATTTTCCTTTCCTTTTGTCCAAATGAGGCTAAGTTTTTCACCTGTCAAACTAGGCTACATTCTCACCCAGAATGGCTAGGCTGAAGTGTATTATTTCCTTTTTTATTACAGCCAATGTGCCTTACTTTGATTCAATGGGAACTTAGACACAGAAATCAAAACATGTTTTTGAAACTCACTAACTCCAAAGCAAATGCATTAAAAAAAATTTAGAGTGTGTGCATATTTAATACCTTTGCTTAAATTGGGGTTTTGCAGCACTCACTTCAGTCTGTGAAAGGGTTCTCTCAAAGTTAGCTAAATATTGCTGTGTGACTGTGGTTGACTCACTTAACCTCTCTGTTTTTCACCTTCTCTACCTGTAATACTCACACTGCATCATCTACATCCCAGCAACCTCCATGAAGTGCTTAGCACAGTCCCTGGTATCCTGTAAGTGCAGGCACATGCACACACATACACAAAACAAAGCTATTATTAATAAATGATAAATTCATTTCTTGATTTATAGCTCCAACCTTTTAGATGTCCTTCTTGTTTTCTTTCCAAATTCCTTGTGCTTCATCAAAGTCGACAATTTCTTGGCACCACTATCTTAGCTTGGCTCCTTTGCTTAATGCTTAAAATCAAGTTCTGCACGTATCTAACAAAAATTAAGCCTTGCGTTGTTAAACTGAACCCTAACCCCTGGTAATTCCAGGAATGTGCTCCCAAAAATGTGGATAATGAAAGAACCTACATTTCAAAGGGGTGGTGAGAAAGCCTGTGTGACTTGTCATCGTGTTCTCCCCTACAGAATGATCTCGTGCACTGTCAGAGGTCAGCAAGAGCTTCAAAAGGGACCTGAAAGTGACCAGCAACCTTCCACTGTCCCCACTCCCGAAGGAGCAAACGAGAAGCTTGTGGAACTTCTGAAGGTCAAGTACAGCCAAGTTTCTTAGGAGAGCAGAGGCACTAATAAGCGGCAGTCGGGGCTCACAGCTGGAACCTATTCCTTGTCTTTTTAAAGGAGGGCAGACTGGAGTGGAACAGGGGGCACAATAAAAATGTTAAACTTGGGGGACCAAATTCTAAAGCTTACTCATAAGCATTTTCTTACTTATAAGTTTTTAAGCAATGTTTGTGACTTCTAGCTCTGAAACCCACTGTCTGGTGACCAGCATTATTTAGTTTCAAAGCTCACTTATTCTATTTGGAAAGGAATGACCACAAGCCACAACCTCATAGTGGGACATGATTGCATCCCAGGGATCATTTCCAAGCCAGAGGAGTGGAGAGTCACTTTCTGTTTAAAGCTGATCAATTTATCTTCCTTAGTTCTTCTTACTGTGACAATTTGTTCCCAGCTATTTTTACTGCTCTTGTCTAGATAAGCTCCTCCTTTCCGTTATCTGCAGGTTCCGATCAGAGTATCTGAGCCGAAGTCAGGGAAGGCAGCATGTGATGCTTCCTAGCAGATAACAGGATCAGTCATTCTGACCTTTTATTTATTGTTTCAGGTCATTTGTGAGCTAAGGCTATACCTGTGTGTTCATGTGAGAAAGACAGAAAGGGAGAAAGAAGGGTGCAGGCAGACAAAACTGCCCCCCTTTGCCTTCTGATTCACAACTTAATGACACTTATATTTTCAAAGTGTTATTCAACCATTAATAATTGAACAACTTTTCAAAAATAATGTTGGTTTGTGTCCTCAGGAGAGAAAGAAAGCTGTAATTAGAAATATGGCAACCTACTAAAAGAGGCACATTTAATTAGTTGACTTTAATTTAATTTAGGTAGGGGGTACACCAGCAGCTCAGATCCAGCCACACAGGAGATGTCACAGGTGTTTCAGCAGCTGCTTCATCAAAGCCCAAGGGGGTCACTCCCAGGACAGTGTCAAGATCTAAGGCCTTTAAGTCTGAAGACTTAACCTGGGCCCCCTCCTCAATGGCTGGCCGTGGGAAAGTGACTCCCCCTCAACCATCCTGCTTCCTCATCTATAAAATGTGAATAATAAAAGTACCTAAATTTCAAAGTGTTGATGAGAAGATTGCTGTAAGGTGATGCTTAGCAAACACTTAATTAGCTCAGGGCCCAGTGTGCAGTAACAGGAGGAGAAATGTTCTCTGCAAACAAACAAACAACACATTGAACCATAACTACACCGGGGAACAGGGTTAAGGAAGACATTTGTTTAAGGGGAGTCCTGTATTAAAAAGTTAATAGTCATCCATATACACGAGCTTGGGTTTCCAATCTACCCTAGAGGTCAGTTAGGAAAGGTCACACTTAAATTCAAGAGGTGACATGTGACTCCCCCCGCCCTGGCTGAGCTCCTGATGCTGTACTTCTCTTGCCCATGTCACCCCCTTTCTGTTATTAGGGGATCTATCCTTCCATTTCCTCAGGTCAGAAGCCTCGGCTTCATCCTTGACTCTCTTCTCAAATTCTCCATATCAAATCTATAAGCAATTCCAACTGACACCGCGATTGAAATAAAGCCGGGATAAACCAAAGGGACCATGGGGGGGGGAGGGGAAGGGGGGAGGGCAAAGACGGGGAAGAGGCCAGAGGGTGCACAAGGGACTGAGGTGATGGTGCACGGGTGAAATGGTGGTGGGTACTCCCTGGGGACTACAAATGATGTCAAATATAACTAATAAAAAAAAAAGAAATATAAACAGTCTGTAGGCAAATGCTTCTAGCCGCCTCCACTGTTAACCTTCCTGGTCCCAGTACCCCCGGTCTCGCCTGGGCTGCTGTCGCGCAACAGCTTCCCTGATTCAACTACTGCGCCCGACAGGCCGAGTCAACGCAGGAGCTCTCGACACAGCAGCAGGGAGAGTCAGCGAAAACACGTGTGGGATCTCATCACGTCACTCTGCTCCGCAACCCCCAATGGCGCCATCTCACCTGGAGTCCCCTTCAAGCTTCATCAGTGTCACCGCTGGTTCCTCACCTCCTTCCTCCTCCTCCCTCTGCCTCAGCCTTAGTGGGTTCCCTGAGCATCCTTCTGCTTATTTTTACCATGTTCACGGTCTGTCTGGAACACAAGCCCCTTCCAGACAGGGATTCTGCTCTTTTGAGCAGACAGGGGCTGTTCTCTGTCCAAAGTCTATAGCGGTGACTGGCCAAAGCCAGATGTTGAAGAAATGACATCAACAGTAAGTCATCTGAAGCAAGGTGACACTGAAGTTGTGTCCTCTGCAACTCGGGTCCACTGGGTCACAAGGGATGACCAGATGGAGAAGAGCTGCTGGCTTATGACGGAAGGGGCCTTGGAATGGTGCTGTGGATGAGGACAGTGGCAGTGCACCGGGGGGCTAAGACCACCGGGGACTAGTCTGGAGAACTGCATGTGGGAAGGAAACCAACAATCATAGTGTCTTCTCTGATCTAAACATCAGGCTCGCCATTTTTACATTCACTGTCTTATTTAATCCCCCAGGAGCCAAAAAAGGGAGGTATTACTATAAAGCCCATTTGACACAGGGGTGGGGGAGCAGGTCTGCACCACAGGTTCCTGAATGGTTTCAACAGCAACAAACTTCTGAGATGCCTGTTTAAAAATACATAACCTTTGGGCCTTCCCAGTGATGCGAGGGATTAAGTCGCAGCACTATAAAGCTTTCCACAGTCACTGCAGCATGAGTTCGATCCCCGGCCAGGGAAGTGACCCACATGGCACAGCAGCAGACCTCTCCTGTCTCGCCTGCTGCTCCCCTAAGCAGTGTATTTCAGTAGATCTGCCTGTTGTGCTCCCAATTCTGTCTCTGGTGGATCCTCTCACCCCACCATACCTCTGGCCTGTACCCCAGTTCTTGTATGCATAAATAAATCTTTGAAAAAATATAACCTTTAAAATTTAAAAACCTACCTTTTGATCCAGAAGCTCTAAGAATCAGTGTTTAGTGACAGTCTTGGGGTTCCTGTATTAGTCATGGCATTTTCCCCTCATCTCATCAACACATCAGAGAAAAAAATTCAGCTACAAATGGAGATAGCGCCTGTCCTACTAAGGGTTCAGTCCAGTTCACTGAGGGTTGATGACAGCCAAGGTAGGTGGCCCAGACTTCAAGTGACATGGAACTTACTTTCTTATTAAAAATTTTTTTTATTAATTTATGCATACAAGAGCTGGGGTACAGGCCAGAGGCAGGAGGTGAGAAGATTCACCAGAGACAGAGCGGGGAGCAGAACAGGCAAATTGAAAACACTGCTGAGGGGAGCAGTGGGTGAGACAGGAGAGGTCTGCTGCGCCATGTGGGTCAGCTCCCTGGCCGGAGATCGAACTTGTGTTGCAGTTGGCTGCAGAAGCTCCACAGTATGGCGACCAACCCCCTGTGCCACCAGGGAGGCCCTTTCTTACTTCTTTGGACCTCAAGAAGCTTACAATCAGATGCTAGAGTGAAGGGCAGGAGTGTAAGCGCTCCAACAAGTGCTGGAAAAGCAGAGTGAACCAAACGTGCTGGTTGTTACAAGGCAAGAGGGCTGGTCTCTGGCTCAGAAGTGAAAATCGGTAGATGGTTTAACGGTTAGGTGGTATCTGAGATGCGTCTGGAAAGATGGAAATGATTTTAGCAAGTGGAACTGGAGAGAGAATATTCCAGGTGAAGGGCATGAAGTTGGCTGGTTGCTGGTAGGAAATGCCAAATGTTTTTTGGGAACAAGAAACAATCCACTTTGGCTGGAGCATGGGGTTAGGGTGCGAAGTCCACTGGAGTCAAAGTGATGGGGACCACAGAGTAAGTCAAAGTGTTGGGGACCTCTTAATCTAGAAGGCAACGGGGGAGGGTGAGCCAAATTTGAAAGGGTTTGAGTGGAAGAGTTAACATTAGAGATGAGACTGAGAAAAATAAATCTGACACCGAGAGTAGGATGGGTTGGCCTGAGGGAGAATGAGGAGGTGGAAGACCAGCTGGAGAAGAACAGAGGAGGGCAAGGAAAGACGGTGCCTTCCCTCAGTAGTGGGAGAGAAGTGGGTGGCAGGAAAGCAAGATTGTGAGGTGGCAAGGAAGCTGAAGAAACTCAAGTGTAAAGTGGGAAGCAGGAGCTTCTGCTGGGGTTCTGATGGGACTGGGGGTGGAGAATGAGGATGGTTTGAGACTACAGTGGTTGGGAGATCACTAAGAAGGATTTGCCTCAGCCCGGCACCAGCGGGGGTCTAGCTAAGCGTGGACAATGAGAGTTTTCACGGACTCATGTCAGTAAGTAAAGGACTCCCAGGCGTCAAAAGGCATGGGAGTCACCCAAGGAGGACACACGGACCTCTTCATCTGCCATTCTCACAGCTTTGCCGCACCTGCACGTCAACACTCTTAGAGCATCATTCAGGCCCAAAGAGTGGCAGGAGTTGTGTCCTGTCTGCCGTTCACCTTGAGACAGTCCTAAGCATCATGCTAATTTGCTGAGTTAAATCGTGGACCATATTGGGTATCCCCATGCTATTACCATGACGAAGAACTCAACTTTTCCAGGGTTATTTTCTTTCCTCACTGCTGATTGTGGCTGATACCTCCTGGCTAGGAGAATGCAGACTTTAGTTCTAACACACACATACACACAACTGTTGCTGAAAAGTGAAATGAGTGACATTTACAGCGTTACTTCCCTTGTGGAGGCTACCCTATTGATCACAACTGACATTTACTTAAACATTCCCTAACAGAAAAATACCTCCTGATTCTATCTCCTTCTGAAAATGCCAACAAATGCGCCCGAGGCAGGGAATTAAAAAAAAAAAAACAGACCCAGAATAAAATCATCTATCCATTCCCCTACACCCATGTTGCTTGGTTAATATTATAACTTTAATTATTTCTTCAGTTCCTGACAGCTCACGTTGTTAGTCTAACCCTCACCCAGTATTGATTCTCCTCCTATTAAAAACAAGCACCAGTGAGGCACCAAAAATTGCCTGCTCAAGCTTATTGCTATGCGGGGAGGTTATATCATGCATATTAAATGTGGACAGCATTTAGGCTAAAGCAATCTTAACTTTATGATCGTGTTGGTTTTTAAAGCAAATGTTAATGAAATATGCATTACTTATGGCAAATCGCAATCCCAGTGGGGTACATTTTAATTAGTATAGTTTGCTCAAAGAAAAGCAAATTTAACTCCTTCTCATCTGTCACCCGGCTGCCGTGCAACCTGAAGGCAGAGAGAGGAGGAATTCAAAGAGACAGAAGAGCATTTCTAAACCCACCTGTGAGTTGGGGAAATACAAGGGAAGCCCCAGTTCATCCATTTCCCGCCACAGCAGCCTGAAATTCTCTTTTGTGATGAAATATTTCCGCTCGAGTCCTCTCCAGATTCTGAATCCATCTTTGAAGATAGCTGGATGCCAGAAAAGGCAAGCATTTGTGATGATGTTCTTGGGCTTTCCATGGATCTATTACTTAGGCTGCCTTGTTAGTTTCCTAGGATTGCAATAGCAAAGTACTGCCAATGGTCTGGCTTCAAACAACAGAAATTAAGTGTCCAGATTGGACTTACTACTTGTCTTTCTGATTTCTGGTGGTTGTTGGCAATCCTTCCTGTTCCTTGACCTATAGATGTGTCACTCTAATCTCTGCCTCTTTGGTCACATGATCTGCACTTATATGTCTAAGTTTCGTTCTTCTTACAGGGGTACTATTGGATATAGTCTGACATCTTCATGATGGTTAATTCAACCTGGCTAGGCTACGGTACCTATCTTTTAGTCAAACACTAGTCTAGATAGTGCTGTGAAGGTATTTCTCTAGAGGTAATTAACATTTAAACCACTAGCTTGTGAGGAAAGCAAATTACTCCTCAAGATGTGGGTGAGCCTCATCTAATCAGGTGGTAGCCTTAGAGAAAAGATTGATTTCTTGGAGGAAAAAGCAACCCTGCTTCCAGTGGCTTCAGACTCAAGACAGCAGTATCAACTCTTCTCTGAGTCTCCAGCCCTCTGGTCGCCTCGCTGATTTTGCTTGCCTTCTTTTATAATCACAAAGATTTCTTTAAAATCAATTAATCTCTTCGCTTAGTGGGCAGAAGGTAGGTAGGTAGATAAATAGGAAGGATGGATGGAGAGATGGATGATGGACAGACGGACGTCAGTTCAGTTTCTACAGAGTCTTGACCATAATACTCATCTTAACTTGATTACATCTGCTAAGACTACATCTAGATAAGGGCACATTCACAGCATGGATATGACTTTCTGGGGACACTATTCAGCCCAGTAGATATATATGGACGAGGGTTTTTCTATTCAAAATGTGAGGATTGGAACAGCAGCAATAGTATCTCATGGGGACTTGGTATAAATGCAGTCTCTCTAGCCTCACTCTGGACTGAGTGAACCAGAATCTTCATTTTAACAGATCTGAGAATGATTTGTATGTGTATTACAGTCTGAGTAGCACTGGGTTAGAAGATCATGTTTCCAACCATTACGGTACTTATAATAAAAGGCTTGGAGTCTAGACATTGTAAAAGTCAGACAGTTCTAAATAAAGTCCAGGGAAGAAGAACTAAGAGAGAAAGTAGAAACAGCAGGGAGTTTTAAAATAAGTCCTGTCTCATTATCATGAACCTTACCAATAGTTGAAACCGGATAAATTATTTGTCAAACGAGTGAACTAAAGAATAAATGAATAAAGTGGGTCTTTAAGGTAGAGTGCACTTTTCTAATAAACTGGCTCCTATTTACAAGCCAAGTCCTTAGGCAAAAGAGAAAAAACTCATTTCCACAGCCAGAGCCCAGATCACCTCTTCCCCTTCTTGCTCATCCAGGGGTGCCACTGTGCCCATGTGACTCCCGGGGAAGGTAGCACCCGCTCATGCTCAAGCCCTGCTCCAGGCTCCCTCCGTAACTCATGTTGACATGGAGAAATGTTTCATTTTCAGATCCATATGTATGAATTTTTAATGAACTGTGTCAAAGAAATCAAATATTTCCTCCTCCACCCCTACTCTGAGGCATCGGATTTTGACCTTCTGCCAAACAACCATAAATCATGTTCAGCAGGAAGAGGTGCAGGAATCTGGGGCTGCTGCACATGGATTAGCCAGTTAATTTCCCTCTGTTAGACCTTCACCTACTCTGTCATGGATACAGGAAGGGGTGGGGGGAGAGGAGGGTGGAGGAGGCAAGAAAGGGAAGGCAGCGAAGGGGAGGGTTGGGGAGGGGGGGAGGGTTGCAGACAGTAGGCACTCAGTGGTTACTACCTAAAATGTATAAATGAGAAAAATTAAAATCCAGGTAAGGACATTCATTGTCTGAAAACGGGGTGGCAGTCTGAAGCTCTGGAGTCTTTGGAGGATGAATTCCTTGTCCCCAGTGACTTTAAGGTATATGTAGACGTGGGGCTGGGGGCTGGGGGTGGGGGAGAGGAGATGACAACTTTGAAAAAAGTAGAATGGGATCTCCCTAGTGGTGCAGCGGGTTGAGCACCCCACTGTGAAGCACCTACTGCACAGCAGCGTGAGTTCGATCCCCGGCCAGGGAGGGGACCCACATGGAGTGGCGGACCTCTCCTGCCTCGCACCGCTGCTCCCTTTAGCAGTGTGTTTTTGGTTGATCTGCCTGTTCTGCTCCCTGCTCTGTCTCTGGTGAATCTTCTCACCTCCCACACCTCTGGCCTGTACTCCAGCTCTAAATGCATAAATAAATAAATCTTAAAAAAAAAAGTAGAATGAACATAAGTTGTATCCCTTTTCAAGTTCACTCTCCTAGCATTTCCACAAACTACACAAAACGCTGTAGGGCCTTCCTTCCTAAATAAAGTCTCAATTAACACTTAAAAGGGTGCTTCGACATTAAAGACAATTAGATACCAGTCTTTTTAGAGAACACTCTATGTTGGGAAGGTAGTGGTATTAAAAAAAAATAAAAAGGTTCTATCCCATTGTGGGGGTGTAGAAAAATACAATCCATTTGGAAAACAACTTAGTAATTTAAGTGCAATGAGCTCTGTGTTTCTGTTATAAAGTCTACGGAGACCTATCGTGAAGAAGCATTCCAAAAAAAGAAGCAAAGCTTTATAGATGTTACAACTTTGTCTATAACAATTCAATGGTCAAGCCTAAATGTTCACAGATAGGTATGTGGCTAAGAAAAATAAGGTGTATTCATTTGACAGAACATCATGCAATCATTAGGTGCTTATTAGGAGTTTCCAACAACATGGGAAATAATTGTTAATACAAGTGGGGATAGTAGAATGCAAAGCTGAATAGCTACTATGGTTACATGAACAAAAATTCTTCATAAATGTGTGCAGAAAATAATTTGGAAGAAAATCTAACAATGCTAATAATAATCACTTTTTGGATGGAAGAAATACGGACTTTTTCTTATTTTCCAAACATCCTGTAATGACTGTGTGTACTTTTATAATAGAAACTTAAGATTTGCTTGTGCTTTTGAAAAGCAAGTTAATTGTGTAAGATTTTAAATGATGTCTCCTTCAACACATAACAAAGACTGAATTATGGCAAACTCCAGATCAATGTATCGGCAATGCTAATTCTTCAAATCTAACATCCAGATATGGGATTTAGAAGAATGTGGCCTGTTGCCGGCAGGAAAAACATCCCTATCTGTCCAAAACACTGCACTTAAGAAGTTAAACGAAAAGTCAGCACTGTCAGTTTTAAACCACTCGACTCCAGGATGAGTCAAATCGCTGTCATAGACACTCTATTTGCTAAAGTTCATTCATTGGAAGGCAATTGCTGTGCAGCTTCGGTGAACACAAACGGATGGACAGGCGTGGATTGGATTGGACATTTCTCCTTGCCAGAGATCACCCCCAATCACAGCATTCTCCTTTCTTTGCAAATCTGTGCACTTGAAAGCTATCATCTGCAGCTTTCTGACCTTGCTCAGTCCAGATTTTCCAAAGCCAGACCATTTGTTTCTGGGAAGGGGGAGCCATCTCAGTCCCCATGCAGGGCACAGTCATAGAGGAACAATTTCATTTGAGTGATGAGCTTACTGACATATTTTCTAAGTGGCTGAATCTTGTTTAATGTGAAACAAAGCAACACTTGGGTGACCCAAACAGGTGCAGCAGCAGCAGCAGCAGCAGCAGCAGCAGCAGCAGCAGCAGCAGCAGCAGCAGCAGCAGCAGCAGCAGCAGCAGAGCAAGAGGCCCCAGGCCCACCGCATCAACTAAGGCATCTTCATGATTGTAATTGTGTCAGAAACTGTAGGGGAGCTGTGGGGACAGAGCGTGGCTGGAGCCCCAGGACTCAATCACAATGTGGGCTCCGTGAAACCCAGAGATGGCTGAAGGCAGTGGGGGAGGCAGAAGGAGGGAGTGTGCAAGGGAGGAGGGATATCTTAATTCAGCCACATCACTGACGTCCTCTCTTCTTGTTAGAAGCCTTAGGTCTCTATTTTCGTAATGCAGCCAGGCAGGACATGGAAGAAAGCAGTGAAAAGCACTGCATCCAGCACAAAGGACACAATGAAAAGAGTGACATCTGTTGGGTTTCAAATATTTCTGTTCATACATTTTTTAACATATCCCCTGCGTAGGCAGTGATTTACATTACAGTTGACTGCTGAACACCTGGGGGAGGTGGTAGGGGTGACAACCCTTTGCACAGTTGAAAATCCCTATAAATTGACAGCCACATCCATGTGCAAGGGTTCAACATGCATGGTGTTGAATCCAAAAATGTGGGACTGTTGGGATAGAAAAAAAATCATATACATGAACCCAGGGGGTTCAAATCATGTTGATCATGTCAAACCATGACATGATCTCTTGTCAATTCATGTATCAAATAATAAGCTTTTCTTTTACCTTAAGGTGATTTTTTTTTACTAGAACCTTAAAGAATCATCTTGCACCTACCCTCTCTGGAAAACTGTTCGAGAAACACAGTGGGCTATCCAGTGGGTAGAGCAACGTTGAGGTGGACGTGAGGGCATCTTTTCCTGCCTGTGCAATCTTTTGAGGGAAGCAGTACTTAAAAGGACCCCCGCCTCTGGGTGGTAGACATCACGCATACTCTGAAATCGACTTACCCACACTGGACACTGAATTATTCCCAGTCACAAATAAGGCTGAACATGTGCAGCCCAGAAAGGAACTCAGCCCGGGCAGATCTATGATCCACTTCTGGATTGTGCATAAGAAAGGGTCTGCTGAATAACCAGAGTGGAGAAAGCAAGGAGCAATGTTTAATTGTGGAAGGGAATAGATTCTTTTCAGACTCCATTTCCATCCATCTACCATTCACAAGCCAGTTCTTATCCAGACATGAGAGCAGATAAGTGCCTGTGTTGGAAACCAAGCCAAACTGCTTATCTACAACCTTTCCTAATTCCAGACCTTTCTCTGACCCATGCTGGCTTCCTGCCTAATGCACATGCACGACTTTTTCGGGCTCTAGTTTCCCCTGCTATCGGATACCCATGCGACATGCACATGGGCAAGGCAGCGATCAGGTCTTTGTTTGAACTCCCCGGGGAGGTAGATGCTGTTTGGTCTCTTGGGACAAATCTATCATGTTGTACGTTCCAACAGCTGGGCCCCCCGCCTGGAGAGGATCCAGTTCTAGCAACAGTTCTGTTTCATCCCTCACATTTGGAATCTTCCAGAAAGGAAGACTGTCATGCAAAGGGGGCGGTAGAAGCTGTGACATTAGCCAACACTTTTTAAAAATGGAGACTATGTACCAAGTGGTGGATTTCCACTGCAAATCAAGCATTTCCTGGCTTATCATGAACCAAATCCGGGATGCATCCTGGGTGGGGGCTAGGGGCTCACGCCACAGGCTCTCTCCATGCAATGTCTGCCACATCAAAGCCGATGCAGGGAACAGCGTCACAGCTGACCGGGCCTCTCCTCCATCGAGTGTTCTCCCAGCCCAGGGTGTCACCAGCTCGGCTGTCATTCTTCTGCATTAACATTCTGTCTGGGTTCTCCCTTTACACTCAACAAGTCTATTGCAGGCTGTAAATAAGGAGGCGAAGGGCAGGGAGATATGCCAAGAAAGGATTTCTTCTCACACGTGGTGCACAGTGACAAAAACCATTTTAATAATGTGATCTGAAGAGACTCCAGGAAGATTGGAGGTGCTGTCACTTCTGCCCTGATGAAGAATCCCGCCAGTGGGAGTGATTGATAGTCCAATTCCTCAAAAATGCATCTTTCTAAAAATGTAGATTAAGCTTTCAAAAATAGCTTTGGTGCTCCTTCAATCCTTTCTTCCCTGCCGCCCCCCATCCCAACTGTGGCTTAAAAATACCACTGCAGGAATTTATATTTGGTTCAAATTTGCTTAGCACAACAAGACTAAATGCAGCTTCTACCCAGATCTCGTTTCCCAAACCACTTACTTGTAAATGTATGAAATGGATGAAACTGGAATGGAATGATTTATAGTTTCAGTTTAGCTCTTTCATTGCTGATTTACAGAGATTTCTCCAGGGGTGATTATTTTGGGGTATTTCTGAGTGTGAGGATCGCACAACTTTGATAGATGTTAATTCATTCCTATGTTAACCAATTTACATGTTTTCATTCATTTAAACATTTAAAAAGCACCACGTAGCATTAAAGAGAGGGGGTGCACAGAGCCCTGATGCCTCCTGTCGTCCAATCTCCAGCTCACTCTTTGCCAGCACCCACATTGTCTTTTTCGGCCCCCCAAACTTTCTTCATTCTGCTCTTGCATTCCTTCCGCTATTCTTGAGGTCGTTCTCGTCTCATACACACCATATCTTGCAAATCTAGATTCAGGTTCTATTTTTTTTTTTATCATCCAAGGAATTGTCAACCATGGCAAAGCCTTGCCTCGCCACCTCCAAGGTGGGTTCTTAATCCAAAGACACCGGCAAAGGACAGTAGGGGTGTTCTTGTGGGTTTTAGCCAGTTTTCTTGAATTTCCGTCTCGGGTGGTGCTGCCTTCCTGGGGTGACGGACTCCAGGGACTATGTGATTCTGCCGAAGTCGTTGGTGGCCACGAACTTCAGGTCTGGATAATTACTGTGTCTTCACAGTGCCTGGCAGCCAGGGAGGAGGAGAGCTACTCTAAGGCCAGCCTGTCGCATCCCTGTGCCTGAAAGGACCCTGGAAAATATCTTTAAAAGCTGAAAACCAACACAAAAGGCTACACTGTGATTCTAAAGGGACTCAGGCCGCATTATTTTAGCCGAAAGTCCTCTCTATTGACAAGCGGAGATACTGACTGGAACAACAGGACAAACCATTTAAATATTAACCTCAGAAAGCTTAAAGAAAAAAAAGTCCCAGGAATATTATTATTAGTTTTACTGCCAGGCTAAATACAGGTTAAGAGGGAAAAATGAACTGCTGGGATGTGCATTTGTGTATCTTATAACTAAATATTTTAAGGAGGATTTGGCCAACTGGCGTCATTTAGTGAAATACGCTCCCCACCAGCCTCACGGCTTTATCTCCCCTGGCCGGGAAATTGTGCTGACTTTCTGCGAGAGCAATTTTCCTCTGGGTTTCGTGGGCAAAGGCCCTCCCAGCCGGCGTGCATATGGAATGAGGGGGTTGAGCACAGAGATGGGGTGGCTGGCAATATTTCCCATACAGCCACCAAGTCAGAATTTTATCATTTTCCCTCCACCAGAATGTTCATTCACAACACAGATTCAGGTTTACTTTTTGTGACTCAGGTGAGAAAAGGGGGGCTTTGGGGGACTGCTGCTTATCAGCTTCAGTCCCAGGAGCTAAGGAGACGCATTTATAAATTTATAAATTCTCTCCCCCACACCCCAAAACATACAGCCAGGGTTTTATCAACCAGGAGCAACATGCAGCGGTTTTCAAGGGGGTCCCAGCAAAAGCCTGGCAGCCCAGCACTGTTGAGGGGAGACTAGAGGATCCACTACTGGATACCCAAAGGGCCAAGACTCAGTCTCGGGACAGAGTAAGAGGAAGTCAGTGGCAGGAGATCCTCCGACTCGGAGGCTAGAGACATCCTGGTCCCTGGGGCAGAGATCACCTTCATTCTGGTTCCCCAACTTCTGGGGGTGATCTCTGGTTGAACCTGAGATATTTCACTTTCTACCTCTTTCACGATCCACCTGTTTGACTATTCTTCCTCATTTCTTTCCACTCTGGGTGGGGACTCAGTCTTTCTATGTTTCCTCAATTTTAGAAATTCACAATAAGAGGCTGAACTTCTGAATCATGAATTCACTCATGTATTCATTCAACAAACCGTCCAGTGAAGGGGCTATCAGAGAGTAAATGCTTCTCCAGTGTCAGGGCTGTATCAATCAACCCAACGAAATTTCCGGTCCTTATAGAACTTTTGACTCAGCAGAGTGTGGGAGACAAAAAACATGATGAGTAAGTGATGGGACACACTTTGTGGTAACAGATAGATGCCAAAACAAACCACCACCCCAAAACCCCACAACATGGGGAATGGAAGGAGGAGCGAGCAGGCGAGGGTGGGGGTGGGCTGAGAAGGACATTGGGAGTTAGTACCTGATAAAGAACTAAGATGAGCCTTTGGGTGCTGAGAGAATTGTGTTCTAAGTGGAAAGGATCCTGGGGTGAAGGGGTCCCTGTTGTGTCTGAGGAGCAGCCAGAAGCTGTTCTTTCAAATTCAATGGATTAAAAAGGGAGAATATCCACAACAGTAACATCTCCAGAACCTTCTGGCTGAGGCAGCTCTGGGAACACACAGGCTGAACACAGATGCTGTAACTGAATGAAGGGTTTCTTAAACATCACCTTGTGACCAGAGACTAAGTAGAGAAATTAAGATAGTGGACAGAGCCAGGGGGGAAAAAAGAAACAACAAGGAAGTAGAAGACATTGAAAACATCAGTACATTGTCTACAGACTACATTCCTATCTGTGTACTTGATTGTGATGTAAACAGTATTTCTATTGTGGATGGAGGTCAAAATAGTTTGCAAGTTACTGACCCATAAATTACCTACTATGAAGTCACAACCTGTGTCCATATGGGAGCACCTGCTTTGAAGAAATCAAGCCTGCTTATAATGCAGGCTCCAAAAGTGCATCCAGAGAGATGCGGGTCCTCTCTGCCCCCAGACACGGCCCACCCAGGGAATGACTGATGTGGAGACACTCCCTCCCTCCAGGCATCCCTCCCTGGTGACCCATTGGTACTAGTCCATTAGAATTCTAAGACCAGATTCACACTTGCCAAGGGAGGGGAGCTGGCTGCCTTCCCCTATTGTGACCTCATGTCACAGAGTGGAGTCTAACTTCTGGGCAGTTTGCTGGAAAAGAATATCCCATTCTAAGTACTGTCCATCTGTGTCCTTGGCCAAGAACTCTTGTCTCATGTGGGGCTTTTGAAAATGGTGACTAAATAAAAAGAAATGTAAAAAAATCAACAAAAGCACTATACAGCCACACAAGGTGCCATGTGGGAAACTCTTCAGTGAATGCCCTTAATTTCTTCTCTTCTGACAAAAACAAGTCTGTCTGGCAGCGCCCCCAAGGAGGCCTTACTTTATACGGACAACTCATTTCCAGTCTCCCCAAATGCAGGAAAGTAGTAATGGTCCTTTTTAAAGGTGAGGGGCCAGAAGTGGGGGACAGGGGTTCCAGGCGGTAGCTTTGAGAGTACAGAACACTGTGCAAAATCTGGAGATGCCCATCAGCTCCTGACAGCACCCACAAGACCCTCTTTCCAGCAGGAGACCAACAGACTGCCCTTAATAGAATTTTTTAAATTGCTTAAAATTGCTGCTTCTATTCCAGGTTGAAAATAACAGCCCTTGCTCTATTTCCCATCCTCCCCCCAGCGTTCCTCAGAGCCCCTGAGGAGATCTGTACTAACGACGATGACACCATCAACAAAACCTGAATGTACTTTGTGTGGAGAAAAATATTTGCAGCATTTCAACCAGATCCAAAGAGGCTGTGACTGACAAAGGCACACTTCCCACTGGATTCAGTCTTCCTTTTTTTTTTTTTTTTTTTTTTTGCTTTTTACCACACACACACACACAAATTACCAACATGATTTATGTTGCCTTCCGAAAATATTACAAATCAAATGCTAAAAATCTCCGAGACCTCATGGTGCCTACGATGATGCATGCCGACCTCCGCCTCTGTCATCGGCACCGGCTGTGTGGGTGGCGGGCGGAGACGGCAGATGAACAAGCCATTGTTTCCAAATAGTGCCACATCAGAGGGCGAGTGTACAGACGGTGTTCCTCACCTACCTGCCCCCAAGAGAAAGCTGTGTGGGGGGCTCAAGCAACCCAGTGTGTGTTTCCTGAAAGGTGGGAGGGCTTAGAAGCTGCTGTATACCACAAGGAGGTGCAAGGTCCTGAGAAGACCCAGCCTCCTTCAGTATCTACCGAAGATGCCAGTGGGTGGCCCTGACCACCTGCTTCACGTTCTGCCCAGACCTGGTCCTTCCCTGGGTCCCACTAGGCAGAGCTGGTTGTATGCACGAGCTGGGGCATTGAGTTGGCAGTGACAGGATGTATGTTTAAACTGCTCCTCCCCAACCCCCTCAGGCAGAGTCATTTTCCCTCTAGACTCCCCAGCACCTTTCACTGGCACTGTGAGGGCCCACACGTGCTAATCTGGCTGTCTCTTCTATCCCCGGCTGAGCACGCTGAGGATAGGCATGATGGTTTCCAAATTTCCACAACCTTGGTGCACAAGGCCTGCACAAAGATGGAACCAACATCTAATGGACTGGATGAATGAATGAATACATGAGTGAATGAAGTGAAGGCCAAAGGCTGGAAAACTACAGAACTACAAACCTACAGAACGGGGTGCCACCCCATTCCTGATCATTCACTACTTCTGCTTCAATCTTGCAGCCCCAACTAAGATGCAAACCACTGCAGCCCCCTTTTCTTCTCTTCAACTGCTTAGCATTCCATGAGATCTTTACCCCATGTGTCGTCCTTAATGAAAGTGAGGGACCCCGGCTAAATATCAGGACCCCCAGGCTCCACTTCTGGCACAGTCCCAACACCAATACTGCAAAAACAACTCCCTAAGTGATTGTAATGAGGAACCAGAACCGGGAATGGCTGATATGATGGCGATTCGGAAAAAGACTTATCTAGAAATGCGTTTCTCCATAGAGTCTTGGAGGTGGTGTGGTGGCCACGGTGGCAGGCCCAGTGCCTTGAAGCAGGGAGGAAGACAAGTCCAGGCCTTTTGAGGGCCTAGATGAGCCTCCGATAAAGCATTTCCATGTTACACAGTTGCCTTTCCTCTATTTCCCACTGTAAGCATTTCCCTGAGCAGCTACTGTTTTCCAGCTCCTGGGAATACAGGAGTGAACAAGACACCCCCTCTGCTCCAGTGATGGGTACGAAGGAGATCGGAATATTCCAGTCCAAGTATGCTGACTTGGCAGAAGGCAATTCAGAAACAGCAGACATGGGAAGATCTCACTGCCTGCCCCGATCTGACTGAAATTAGGGCATACATTTCCCCTGTAAAGCGACATAACTCCCCCTTGTGCAGGAGGAGAAGGAGACAGTACCAGGGTGAGTCCACAGAGGTCCACTTACTAAAGAACCCTCATCTACTACTCACTCCCCTTATACTCCCCTTCCCAATGTGCCACCCCAGAAGCCCAAACCTCTTTTCTCGTTTAGCCATGTCTCCACAATTTATGTCTCCCACACACAACCTCTGCCCTTCCCTGGCCCTAACTCCTTCTTTGGGTTTTCATTTCTTTTCTTGGAAGACCTTGTGCACATAAAATTAAAGATATGAACGTCAGTAATTTTTTTCCTGCAGTTCACCTGTTGTTGGCTTAATTTGCAGACCCCTGTGAATTCCCTAAGAGTACAGCTTTTCTCCTCCAGATTACTGCTTTGCATTCTCTTGCTCTCGTTCAGTCCTTACTACCAGTCAGTGAAGGAGACACTATCAGTCCGTTTTGCAGAGGAATAAGAGGAGGCTTAGAAACAGAAAGCAACGGTTCAAGGTCACCGAAGTAAGAAGGGTCAAGGTCAGACTGGCTCTGAACCTGAGCCACACCTGGGAGAAGGGAGGTGGCAAGAGTGAAGCGAAAAGCCTGAGTCAACTTAGCTACAATTTAAGCAGTTGTCTCCAAACAAAGTTTTAAATTACAATTCTTTAAACAAAAGAGGAAGAAAACCAAATAAATCCAGCTTCTTAATGACATCTGGAAGCACGACTTCAAAGGCCCGGAATAAATAACGGATGTCACCGAAAGGACACAGGCTGAATCACATGCAGGCAGTGCCAAGAGCAGGCGGAAAAAAGAAACCACTTGCCAGCATGCTCCCCTGGTTGTTAACAACATCTGAAAATCTTTCCTGATCAGCAGATTTCCTAGACAGCGTGATACACTCTGAGGAGCACGTCGGCCACTAATTAAATTGATCAATGAGAAAACCAAACGACGACAAATAAACCAGATGGATGCCAGAAGAGTAGTCGGCCCGAGGTCAAAGGTCATCTTGTGTCATAAAGTCCAAGCTAAGGCAGGGGGTGGCGGGGGAGGTGGTGGCGGCAGAGGGCACATTCTCCAAATTGAAATCCACAGGGTGTCAGGGTGTGAGTTTCAGTGGATGTCATATTTGCAGAGATCAAAGTTGGGACACTGTGTGCTGACTGATGCTCTGAAAGAACACCAGAGCTGTAAGGGAACATTCCGGAACAATCGTTTACAGAAGAGAACAGTCAAAGTCCTAGGGACAGGACAACTCAGTGGTTGAGATGAACTAGATCCAGGGCTCCTGACTCGACTCTCCTCCACTCTTCTGGCTACCCTCCTCCCCGCTGAACGTTTAACTCCAACCATGGAATAAGAATCTTGGAGGGGTCCTCCCTGGTGGTGCAAGGGGTTAAGTCTCAGCACTATGAAGCTCCTGGAAGCCAATGTTCGATCCCTGGCCAGGGAGGGGACCCACATGGCGCAGCAGACCTCTCCTGCCTCACCTGCTGCTCCTCTCAGCAGTGTATTTTGGTCCATCTGCCTGTTCTGCTCCCCGCTCTGTCTCTGGTGAATCTCATTCCCGCACCTCTGGCCTACACCCCAATTCTTATATGCATAAATAAATAAATCTTTAAAAAGAAAGGGAATAAAAAAGCCCTTGGGCTGTGGGGGAGACGGTAAATCCCACCTGCCATGGCTAGCTGCCTCCAGCTGGCCTACAGGATGCTTCCACATCATTTATCCTGTAGCAGAAACACTAACTAGAAAGCATGCCAGAGAGAACCTCTAAGGAGGGAGGGTAAATGGTTACTCACCACCAGAGCAAATAAATACACAAGCGACTGTTTTCTTCTTCACTTTTTTGTTTAAGAAGCCAAGAAGAAAGAACAGTAGAAAGGGGACATTTGGGAAATGGGTCACTGGGATTGTGACTGGGAGATGTTCCATTTCGCTATTCAAAACGAGTCCTGCTAATTAGACCATGTACATGGTACCTGGGCCTACATTCACAACGACTTGCAGGCTGATCCAGAAATAGATCAACCAAGGTAATCCAGACAGAAGCCTCAGGGCCTGGGGGTGGGGGGGGGGCAGAGAGGGCTCACTCTTTAGCCTGGATAGATGAGCCAGCAGACCAGGCAAAGCAGGGCTGGGTAAAGGGGAGACTCCCCGTACCTGTCCCAGGAGCCAGGTGTCAGCCAGCGGTCAGCCAGCAACACACATGGAATTTACTGACTTTGTGTGACAATAACCTTGGGTTCCTCCTGGGCCCGTGTGCTTCCCACAGCTGAGGAGGTAGCATCATTCCCTCCTGGAGCATATACCGAACAAATATTTACAGGGGATTGACTACGCGCTTGGAGGCCCTGTTCTCAGAAGTGGGGGCACATCGTAGACTTCACGGAGCTTCTGTGTTCAGGGAGCTCACGCCTCTTTGAGTGTATCAGGAATCCGCTCACCCTGTTTACATGCCACAAACATGCGGAATCTGCGCTGGAACCTGGGCGAGCAGGACCCTAAAGTCCTCATCCCCAGTGCAATGATTCACCAGGAGGACTCCTAGAAACTCCTAGAACTCAGCACTTAGTTGTACTCTCAGTTATGATTCATTACAGCAAAAGGGCAGGGAGCAAGATCAGCAGGGGCAAGGGCACACTGGTGAAGGCAGACCAGGCACAAGCTTTCAAGAGCTCTTTGCAAGTGGTCACACAGGAGGGACTTCTTTGCCCCAGAGTGAGTTGTGACAAGCCCGGGAAACTGTTTTTTGGGTGGTTTTTGTTTTGTTTTGTTTTGATTCAGGGAAGCGTGTTAGAGACTCAGTGCTCTGGAGTTTTACTGGGAGCTGTTCACATTGGCACCCTCACATTGGCACCTAGCACATGTCACAGTTCCAGATCCCCAGGAGAAAAGTGGGTGTTAAGCATAAGCCACATGGTTTGGACGCACAGTTCAGGCACGGAGAACCGCGCTTAGCAGTGTGATTGATGGTAACTCACCCCAGAGGCCAGACAAGGGTCAGCTTTCCAAGGAGGGCTTTGGATAAATTATTCCAAGCCTGCTTTTCAAAGCCTTCTTTTGTTGTAAGAGCTGTCTCTCTAAAATGGCCTATGGAAGTTGGTACAAAGCTGGAGAGCTAGATGTCTAGCTAATACTCTCCTTGATATAAAATGTGTCAAATTTATAAAACAGACTATACTGAGGATGTTTCTGGTGGGGAGGGGTGTGAGTGGATAGTGCCTCTATGGGTAGTGGTAGAGTGACTATTAAAAATATGAGCTTTTGAGAAGCCTCCCTGGTGGCACAGGGAGTTAAGGTGCAGTACTATGAAGCATCTGCACGAGTTCAATCCCCAGCCAGGGAGATGACCCACATGGCGCAGCAGACCTCTCCTGTCTTGCCTGCTGCTTCCCTCAGCAGTGCATTTTGGTAGATCACTTGTTCTACTCCCCACTCTCTCTGTGAACCCTCTTACTCCACCACATCTCTGGCCTGCACTCAAGCTCTTGTATGCATAAATAAATGCATCTTTAAAACAACAACAACAACAAAATAAGTGCTTTTGAGCGGGGAAAGCATTGATGCAATTCATCAGAGAACTTAGGTTATTTGACTTAAGGTCAGTTATTAAAATGAGCTGTGTGACCTTGGCCAAGTCACTTAACCTCTCTGGTTTTCTCAAAATCCGTAAAATGAGGAACCTGACTCAGTTACACTTTAAGGTTCCTTCCATCTCTGACAGCATCTGATTTTATGACTATGGTTGGCTTTAAAATTTGATTCAAGTACTTCACAGCTTGGTGGGGGGGTGGGGAAGTACATATACCATGAAGATAATTCCTCAGCTAAAGAAAAGGGAGTGGGGTTCAGTTATTGAAGGAACATTTGGAAATTCACTACTCCTTGGTGCTACCAGTTTGCATTTTACCCATAGTGACAGGGAGTTTGAAAGGCTGGTTTGGGAAGAGGAGGTGGCCTCTTCCTGGCCTCTGGTGCAGACCCCAGGCACTTTGGGATCAATTTGTCTGAGTGGTCCAGCTGCAGGCAGTGGGGTCAAGCCTTAGATGCTCATAGGCACCCTCAGTGTACCACCTGTACAGCACTACCCTGACATAAGAATCATGTGGCCAGTTTTTCAGGAGAATTGTGTAGTTCCCTTCTTTTAACTCTATTTATCGATTGTAAAGCCCTGCTTATCCTGCTGAATCCGCGCTACTAATGCCAGAATCTCTACTACAGTCACCAGTGTGTACCGGGCACTAAACAGGATTAACAGCTTTGCCCAGCGAACATTTATTAACCTCCAAGGAGGAGGGAAAGGCACCCCGACCTCATGGAGGTGGTGCAACATCATGGAGAGAAATGGACTCAGGAAACAGACCTGATTCACTATGGCCCAGTCCCGTCACTCATGGGCTGCGTAGTTCTAGGCAAGAAACTTACCATCTGCAGCCTCAGAACCCTCATCTGGAAAGCGCCATCCATCAGGGCTGAGCTCATCTGTCAGAGACTTGCACTGTGACCAGAGGGCTCTGTCCTGTATTTGGGGCGAAGGGCACTCCCTGAAGCTGTGAACTGTGCAGCCCAGGCCACTGCATGTCATAAATGCTCGGTAAATGGAGGTGCCGTTAGCATGGTGTCTGTGTGTGGGTCAGACCCTGAGAGTTATGCTTGGTCTAAGCCAGAAGAGGACACAGACATCATTCCAAAAAGGAGCCAGTAGAATTAGAACAACCAGAAATCTTTTGCCTGGCTGAAGCCAGAGAGGGCATTCCAGGAAGAGAGAGAGGAGTGAGGAAGAGGTGGGAAACCACGGGGTGGACAGGCAAGAGTGAACACAACAGATCGGGAGAGCCCAGGGCCTTGGGCTTCACGCAGTTGGCAAGCGAGCATGCCCATTAGGTCTGGGTTTTGAGTAAAATGGACCAGAGGCAGGGAGGGTGTGGAGCAGGGGGCTGAAGGCAGGGAATCAGGCACTGGTATTCTGCTTCAACTGAGGACTTTTCCAGGGACAATTCATGACACATAATATTCTTGATCTTGGGAGCATGGTGTCCAAGAGTGACAGTCACTGGGAGATAAGATGAATCTTCCCTAGAGGATGTGACTCTCCCTCCCCCACCAGTTTCCAGGTAAATAAGCGAATTACCTCCCAATCTGCAGAAGGGGGAGTGGGTAATTTCAAGAAAGTTGCTGCCAGGAATGGAAAAGGATCCCCTACTCTTTCTGCCCCAGGCTACGGCACTCCCTCCTTCATCATCTACCCCTGCTTCGGCCTTCTGTGCACAAAAGTGACCGTCTAAGAAAGAGGCCGCAGACAGCCGCTATGCAAGGCCAGCAGCTCAGCCCAAGACAGTGTTTCTTGAATCATTTGTCTTTCTAGGGTCTACAAATTAGGTTATTTTGTCCTTTCCCTTGTATTCGCTACATGCTGATATTTTCCTTAATCCCTCGTGCTTTCTGGCAGTTTAATTTTAACCAAGGCCATTTTGCACTTGCTTTTCCACCTCTTTCCACTCTTAGAGATTCGACGGGACGCATTTCATCGCCTTACCTTCTGGACATAGTGGGATTATCCCTTACAGTGTATGTCTTCTCCCCACCCAGTGATGAATGCTGGCTCAGCCCCCAAGAGTCCTACAGAAAGGCCGTCTTCCTGGTCCCCAAATAGAGCTGAACAGGCCCCGTACCTTGGCCCTCAACACCAGCTGGCCTCGTACCGTTCCTCTTTTAAGGCTGAGGTTTGCGAGGGCTCAGATCTTGTTTCTCGTGCTGATTCCAGTGCACAGGATGGGGGCAGGTTCACCGAAAGGAACACCAACACTGGACCCAGTGGATGAAGGGATTACAGAGGGTGCATGCACTGACTTCAATTGCCCTTTCTGGAGCATCTTCCCTACAGTCTGCTACAAAAGCTTTGACACAAAATGTTATTTTAATTCATAACCAACCCTTCCTGCCAACCCAAGGCCGGGGCACACATTCTCCATAGGGTTGGTGAACAGCAGGGGTTCAAAGGACTACTGCATTCTCCAGGTGCAGTCTCTGGACGGGGAAGGTCTGGTGTGGGAACCTGGCTAGGAGAGAATATTCTGGGTCAGTTCCTGGCTGCTGCCTGCAACTGGGTATCACCAATGCCCAGAGTCCACAGAGCAGAGTCCCTAATACGGGCCCATCTGCCTCCTCTGCGTGTCTGTCACTCAGACCCCCAGTCTGATGCCCAGTCCTGAGTCCCTGAGTCTACACATTCCTCACTGCAACTGCTGTCAGACCGGCGCTGTCCCTCTGGTCCCGCTGGTAAATGTAACTGTCAGAAGAAGTCTCCAAAAGCAGGCAGTGAGAGCGAGATAATGAAGGCAGGAATGTCCTAGCTAGGGAACGGTGGCCGGATCCGCCACTAAACGAACAGAGGTGCCCCCAGAGTCGCCACAGGAATTCAGATAGAAAACGCAGCCCTAGTGCATGGAGAGGGAGGGCTGTGCACCCACAGGCACCGCCTTCCTGCTCGGAGAGCCCTGAAGACACCAGAGAGCTGTTAAAACAGCGCAGAGGTGAAACGCTAGGATAATGTCATCCCTGGCTCCCCAAGCTACAGCTTTCTTTTTGCTTCTCTAAAACCCCGATACCAAACAGTACCTCTTAGAGAGTAAGAAAAAAGCCACTATGTGAGTTTATGGGGAAAAAAAGTGGGGGAGGGGAAGCAGCGGGCATGTGGAGAGGCGGGGACTGCGCTGAAGCCTTGTCGGAGGTGAGACTTGCAGAGTCTGCCGGGCCACAGCCACAGGATGGGGTATGTGGAAGCATTTCTTGTTTTAGGAAGTTTTAGTGACTTGGGAGAAAGCACACGGTACATCTGTGGTGGGTGGAACTGTGCCCTCCCAAACGACAGGTCCACGGCCCTGTACCTGTGAATATGGCGGTATTTGGTTGGAAGTGGCGTCTGCAGATGTAACTGAGTGAAGGCGCTCCAGAGGAGGTCACTCTGGGCTTAGGGTGAAAACCCTAAATGCAAAGACTGGTGTGTCCTCATGGGAGTAAGAAGGCCAGTCGGGACACAGAGACGCACCCGGGAGCTGCACCCGGGAGCCGTCAGATGATGACGGCAATAAAGATGGGAGTGATCGGATGGTTTCAAGATTAGGAGGAATGTAAAAGAGCAACAACTACAACAACAACAACAAAAGAAGAAGAATATGCTCAAGGAAATGGGCAATTACAACCAAAAACAAACAAATGAAAGAAAAGAAAGAAAAAAAAACTCAACAAGACCAAAAGGTCAAAGATAAACCAAAGGGACCATGGGGGGCGGGGGAGGGAGGGGTGGGCCAAGACAGGGATGAGGGCAGAAAGAGCACAAGGGACTGAGGTGATGGTGCACGGGTGAAATCATGGTGGGAAATCCATGGGGACCACAATGGATGTCAAATATAATTAACTAAATAAATTTTAAAAAATGGAAAAAAAAGAGATGGGAGTGATGTGGGGGGAGGAAGTTAGGAAATGGGCACAGGCAATGAGGTAGTGTTACAGGGCAATTTTAATATAAAATGGTTTTTTTTCACTGGGTTTCTTACCCACGTGCTTAGAAGACTTTTATAATAAGTCTTAACTTCAGGTACACGTGACAAAAGTTATTAACGGGCTTTACTTTACAAAAGAAGGGGAATAAAGTAGAAATATTACAAGGAGAAGGAGAGAGCTATAAATTTGTAAATATTTTACCAGATTTTTTGAGCAATGGCACGTTGAGAGCTGGCTCTGAATTAAGTGAGATGGCTCCAAAGGAAGAGAGAGCCCAAGGCTCACCTCTGGCTTTATAGCCAGCCTGGCTGCTTAACTCCACCCTCGGGTCCCAGTGATCCACTCTTCGATAATTATCAGATTTGTGGTTCTGGAACACTGGTGGTCTGGAGTGGGGGCTGGAGTCCACACACCCATCCGTGTAATCCATTCAGGACCACCTTCCCCCTAACAGCAGCACCCAGCTGTCCCAAGCCCCAGGTTCATCTGTCAGCCTGACTGAGAACTGCAGACCAGCGGTGCATCCCCCCATTCAATTGAAAATGGACTGTTCAGAACACCAACATAACAGCACGACAGCAGTGGACTAAAGCTGGCTTCGGAAAAGCAGGCTGGGTACGTGGAGAAACTCAGAGGGCCTCGGGAGCCGAGGAGACCCTGCAGGTCCTGGCAGTCACAGCACAGAGACATCCAATGGCCAAACCCCCACTCCTCGCCCATGTGCCTATATAAGCACCTCTTCTTGTCACCTCAGTCAGCTGCCCACTCAGACCCTTCTCCACTAGGAGAGACGCCCTGTCCTTCTCGTCTATCAATAAATCTCTCGCTTTTCTGTAACTTTGGTCTCGACACTGAATTCTTTCCTTGCCAAAGGTAAGAGCCGAGAAAGAGCCCTCCTGGGGTCTTTGAACTCTGGGTATACTCCCCCAAAACCCTGATTCATCGTATCTACAAGCTGACACATGCCAGGGGTTGTTGAAAGCCACCAGAAACTAGGGGATTCTTCAGCTATCCAAGGCAACCAACCCTGCCAACACCTTGACTTTGCACTTCTGTCCCCCAGAACAGTAACAGTGAGAGGATATTGAAACACTGTATGCTAAGAAGCAGCAGAGTCGTTAACGATTTACAGGGTGATTTCAACTACAGGGGAAAGCTGGTCAATGGGTACGTATAAAGGGAGAACATCATGGAAAACTCACAGGTAACTTCCTGTCTGGATGGCAGTGAGGGGTTGCTAATAGCAAGGCCTTGCTACCGGTCACTGTCCTGGCCTTCACCAGAAGGTCTGATGGGCAAGGTATCTTGAGACGGTGAGGCCTTGCGGAACACCGCCTCAGTTTTACAGAAGAGTCCCTGAGCTGGGCGGAGTGTGACCAAGGGGTTGAGCTGGCGACTGGGTCTGAAGAAGAATTTGGGTGTCTCAGTGCCTCTCACCAGCTCCAGAACAC
Organism: Galemys pyrenaicus; assembly: GCA_019455555.1. Lineage (NCBI taxonomy): Eukaryota > Metazoa > Chordata > Mammalia > Eulipotyphla > Talpidae > Galemys > Galemys pyrenaicus. The sequence continues at coordinate 2,234,262 of JAGFMF010011862.1, forward strand.
CTCGCTTTGTACTCAGCACTATGGGCTGAAGAGTCCCCTTTGCCCCCCAAATCAGGTTCAAGTTCTAACTTCCAGCAGCTCAGAAGGTAAGCATACTTAGATATTAAGGTCTTTAAGAGGTGAGGAAGTTAAAATGAGAGTGATCCTAACCCATTCTAACTGGTGTCATTAGAAGAGGAAACTGGACACACAGAACGAGAGTGACATCAGGCACCAGCAAGCTCAGAGGAAGGACCGTGTGATGACACAGAGAGAAGGCACCTCGGTGAGTCAGGTACCACATGCCCACACCTTGATCTTGGACTTCCAGCCTCCAGATCTGAGCAGGAGTCATTTTACATCGATTAAGCCACACAGCTTGAGGTACCTCATTGAGGAGCCCGAGCTGACTGGGACAGATCCTCTTTAGGCATTTTATCCTTTTCCTGTGACAGCCTCTGAGGGCTCAAACAGGCAGCAGAAAGGCACATCTGCATGGAATTCCCAGGTACAGGTTTTTCTGGCCCAGTGAGATTATTTCTGGGCTAATGACAACAGGCTAAGCTGTCTTCTGGCAAGGTTGGAGGTTGGGCCAAGCCCAGTGGGTAAGCAGGATGTGAAGGCCACATTCACAGGTCGTGCAGGCCTCAACTGGTTTCTCATTTAGAACCACAGGCCAACACGGTAGAGGGGAGTGGGCGGAGCCCAGGCCTGGGTCTCCTTTCAGGCCAGGGGAGTCTCTGGATTGTTAGGCCAGGGAAATAAGGTTACAGGAGGCAGTAATGGCTGGGGCACAGACTCTGGGAGAAAACGGGGTTTAGACACTGGTTGTAATCACTCCTGAGTGACCCCAAGCTGAGACTCTGTTTTCTTACCTAGAAAGTGGAAAGTGAACCTCACCCACCTCACTGGTGGGTATGAAACGGCAATGTTAAGCACTCCGCATAGTGAGCCCCACACAGTTGGTGCTTAATAAATGCTCCTTACTTCTATGGATGAAAGGGTTACACCAATGGTACCTAAATCCCATTGGGGTCATTTAGGCTTTTCCCTCCAATTGACGATACAGACTTAAAAGAGTCTGTAGACATTTGTACTAGAATAGGGGTGGGCCCCAGAGAGTGGGTTCAGCAAGCACCACGGCCACACAGGGGACGCCTCGTCAGCGCTGACTGATGGCATGAGGTGGCATTCAGCGCCCCCAAGGACGACACTTAGAGCGGGCAGGCTGTACCATTGAGGAGTCCACCTGACAGAAAGAGAAAGGCCAATAGTGGAGGGCTTCCCTCGTGTGTACAGAAAAGCGAATGAACCAACAAGACAACAAAAAGAACTCTGAGGCTCTGGGAACAAAATGGCGGTTATGACAGGAGAGGGAGAAATATAGACGGCGTCAATTTGACAGCAGCGAAGGGTACTCAACTTTGGTGGGGGGTGTGGTATAGCAACACTCCTCTTGAGGAGTGATGCTACAGCTCTAGATAGATATAGTATTGTAAGTCACTGATAACTAAATAAGTAAGAAAATATAGATCGTCTGATCGATCGATAAAAACAGACAGGCAAGACAGACCGTCTTCCTCATGATCTGATCAGTAGCTGCTACACTGAACATGATTATAATTGCAGACGGAGCAGAATTATGGAGCGGCACAGAAGGCAGATGGATTTTCTGGCGTCTAGCTCTTCTGCAGCTCACTTAACAAATCCAGGGGGATGTCTGAACGAGGTCTAGACGGCAGCCCACCCAGGCATCACAGCAAACCCACCGCGAGAGGCCACAGACAAGGCGTGACCCTCAGAACACAACTGACCCTGACAGGCGGCCCCGCGTGGCCCTCTCCGAGCCCCAGACACTGTAGATGGCATCTCCTCGCTGACGGGGCGTGGGGTGGAGAGCCAGGAGAGATTAATTTTTCTCAGAAAATGGAACAAATGAGCCTTCGCACATCCTATCTGAGATTCGGAGAAAGGTCCCAATAGTATGGGTTCAAAAAAAAAAAAAATCACTGATGCTGCAGTTTCACAGAGCAGATCAATATTGCAGCTTAAATGAGAATTTATTGCTTTCAGAAATGCAGATGAGGCTATGTTCTGAGTCGCAGAACTTCCGATGGCCCTGACTGCTGGCCTCCTGATTTTCAGGTGATGGAAAGAGCTTTGGGCAGAGCCTGCCTGTCTCTCTGGCTGGGGATACCCTTCTCAGTCCACATGTTGCCATAGAAACCCCACAGAGACTGAGCACCTGATCAGCACAAGTTCCTTGCCCTTCATCCATATTGTTTAGCGACATCCCTTTCTCCCCAACCTGTCTCCCTTCATTGCCTGACTCCCCACCCCACCAAACTCTCCCATCTCTGGACACACAAAGTCCAGCTGGCGTGTACCAGCATCCAGCAGATCTGCACCAAGGAATGTGACCGCTGGGGCATCAAACCCGGACCATGGGACAGCTGCTCTGTCTTCCTGGAGGGAAGCATCCGCTTCCACATCCTCTCCAGCCTTCCAAGATGCACATAAATACCTGATCCTCCCGCTTTCTCTTTACTTTTATCTCTGCTGTGTGCTCTGGGGAGTTTTTACAAAACAAACGAACATGAACTTCAAGGTACAGAGAGTGTAAATCACTGCAAATCCTCCCAGGCCTCCAAATGCAACAAAAGCTACTTAGCCAAGGACCAAGGAAAAGCCCAGTAGGTGATTATTTTTATTAAATAAACACTTTTCTATCTTTGCCTTGCATCCAGGTTGACAGTATTTTTGCATTTATTACCACCAACAGATCCTCAGGACAGCCCCACCCAGATGCAGGGTTAATAACATCCAAATCTCCATTTAGGTGGAGACTTGAAAAAATAAACAGAAAAGCACCCAAAGGAATTTCTGTATATTTGCAAAGATAGTTATCTATAGCGGATAGCTATCTCTGTATTTATATAAATACATGTAGATATAGGTTAGATTTTCAAAAGTATCCAGATTTAAAAGTAGCAAGGATTTTGTCACTTTCTGTTCATAAAAACAAACAAACCAAAACAACTAGTATCTTTCAGACAAAGAGAGGTCTCCTTTTCCAACTCTCTTTATGGTATTAACTTCCCATTCCTACCCCCTGACCCTAAGTCATCATTTTCTTGAGTTTGGTTGCAACCTTAAAGTCCATTGTAAAATAGGGTCTCCCTGATCCAGTCCTCTCCTTTTGGGCATTTGGGTTGTTTCCAGCTCTTACCAAATATAAATAGTGCTGCAATAAACATGGGGGTACAGGTACTCTTTTGGATTGGTGTTTCTGTGTCCTTTGGGTAGTATAATAAAAATATATGTATAAAAAAAATAAAATAGGGTCTCCCAATTTTACTTAACCTCCTAAGGGGTTAAGTTGCAAAGTTGCAGCACTATGAAGCTATCCGCAGCCACTGCAGCACGAGTTCGATCCCAGGCCAGGGAGGTGACCCACATGGCACAGCAGACTTCTCTTATCTTGCCTACTGTTCCCCTCAGCAGTGTATTTCAGTAGATCTGCCTGTTCTGCTCCCCACTTTGTCTCTGGTGAATCCTCTCAGCCCACCCCACCCCCACCCCCACCTCTGGCCTACACTGCAGCTCTTATACTCACAAATAAATAAAATCTTTAAAAATAAAATTGCACTATAAAACACCTTCAGAGACATTTATGCATGCAATCCACATGCAGTAGTGTTTTGCATGTGTTTCCAGTGTGTGCACAGACTGTCTCATGACGAGACTATCAGTCAGCATCTTGCTCTTGTTAACACTCAGGTACCACGTGGCCTGTCATCGTATGAGAGTTCTAATTCCCTACTGACTTGCATCTGGGTTGACAGAGTATTTTCATATCTATTACCACCAACAGACTGTTTTGGAATTTTTTCCATTAGTCCAAACAACGAGCACAAGAATATCCCCAGTCACACCCTTCCATAAGCTGCAAGATTCTCTCTTGAGCAAGAGGGCCCTCGAAAGGGCAAGCAGCTCCTCACAGGCTCGGGTTCTCTGGATTTCTTCCTCTGTGAACTGCCCGGTCAGTATTTGCAAAGAGCAAACAAGTTGCAGTCGAGGTAACAAGCAGATTTCTAAGGCCAAACAAATCACGGCCCTTCTCCTGCTCCTCGTTACTGACTGTTCTTTCCATGGCTGCCTGAGGGGATGTTTACTTCTTCCTGGCATGGGCTTAGACCAGAAAAAAATGTCATTTTCCAGGGCATCCCCAAGGATGGAAGACTGACCCCACTCTTGATGTAGCTTCAGGGCTGCAGAAACCACTCAGAGCCCAACTCTGTAATTTCAGAGCAGGCTGTCACATCAGCTGGCTTCTGCTGCCAAGAGAAACTGTCACCTGTCCCTCGCCGATGAGTTCTCCCCAGCATCCATTCCCAAAGGACGGCACTCCCTGCTTTCCCCCACCCTCATCTCCGGGAGACAATGGGAACACTGGCCGTGGAGGATCGCCGAGTCCCCAGGGAGACAGAGATAACAGCTGCCGTCTTGCCACCCGCCCTGGACTGGCAGAGAGGTGGGTTAGTGGAAGGGCACAGGCTGACCTTCATTAGCTGTGTGATCACAGGCAGGTCACCTCTCCTCTCTGAGCCTCAGATATCCACTCAGTAAAGACATGGGTTAAAGAAGAGAAAATCTGTGCAAAGTGATTGGAGATACCAGAAACCAACGACAAGCCAAGGGGCCCCGGTAAAAAGCAATGCAAGGCTCAGCTCTGCTCCGTGGAGACACGCAAGTAAAGATGCAGCCCAGGTTCTCATTGGAGAGTCAAAGTGAAGACACCCACAGTCTGGACCATCCAAAATTAACTGATGAATTCTGTGGGTTGGGAAAGAAATTTTCGTGGAGAAGGTGGGCTGCTAAGTGGTCTGGCCCCCAGGAAACACCTGGCTATGTCTTAGCAGCATTTCTGGCTGTCTCAACTTGAGAGTGTGGTGCTGCCAGGATGTAGTAACAGAGGCCGGAGGAGCTGTGCCACATTCCGCAGGGCACAGGGCAGTCCCCAACGAGGAAGAACTTGCCAGCTCGAAGTGTCAACAGTGCGGGGCCTGAGAAACGCTATGGGGGCCACAGGGGAGAGAAGGGCATCCAGGACAGGGGAAGATGTGAGCGTAGCATTTTCCTGAGATTGTAGGACACTTGTCTGGCTCCAGCCAAGGCCACAGTCAGGGCAGTAACTGATAGCAGAGGCGGCGGGCAGGCAAGGTGTATGAAGAGGTAGAAACCATCATGATTCCTATTAAAAGTAATAACCCGTGGTCGGAAGATGGCCGCTGGGCTCCCGCTGGCTCACAGGACCGTGCTCTCTAGAAGACTGGACTCACAGGCGCCAGGGAGGGAAAATGGAAGAGACCATCCACATCCAGGGCCCCAGCCTTCCACCGGCCTGCACCTCTCGACTGCCCTGCACTTCCCCTACCCCGAAGGTGGTCATCCTCTGAACCACGGGCTTTCTTCCAGTGGCGGCAATCTGGCTGCAACATGTTGCCTCAATGCAATGATTTAGTCTTAAGTCATTTAATTCCCATTTTTTAATAATCATGAACAAATATTACGGCTCATCCAAGCCTCTGATCAGCATGAGATAATGGGCGTTGCTAGGAAGCTGAAGTGAGTCCAGCCGAGGACAAAGAAACTAGGCTTTTTAAATTCTGACTAAAAATAGCGTGTGCTGAGCCCCAGGGGAATGTCCATGGACCCCCACAAACCTGAGGACCTTCTGGAAACCACTGTACAGACAAAGAGCCTGAGGTGAGAAAAGTTATCAACTGATGCTAACACTGACTTCTTGTATCACGCCACACATTGTAGCTTCGTGGTATTCGCTCTCTAGTTCTCTCACCTACCCAAGGAAGTAGATAACTATTACCAGCCTGGTATACGTGCCTCTCGGAAAGAGCAGCGGTCAGAGACAGGAGGTGACTCCACAATCCTACAATCCATGTTCTTGCCTACGAGGTGATGGTGCTCTTGCAGGAAGCTGCCAGTTGGGAGTCACAGCCAGCCTTGAGCAGAATGTCACGGTCTTCTGAGCCAAGTACTCAGACTGATGATGCTGCTCAAAATGCAACAGATCTGGGAGGAAGCTACAGCCCTTAGAGTTATGTACAGCTGGTAAGTTCCACCCTCGAGAGGGAGTCTGGCTGCTGCTGGGCTGCTTCTTCTTCATTTTATTATGAACACTTTAATATTATCTAACCTTAACATGAATGAGCGCAGCTAAGTTAGAGTATGAGAATAAAGACAAAACAGTTACTCAAAACTGTGCAGCAGAGAAGAGCGGTACTAAGGGTATTTTTCAAGAAGTGGTTTAGGGTTATGTGTTAGAATTATTTATCCATTCAAAATATGAGTCTTGCTAATTAGGTCATAATGGTAGTCATTTATCATCTGAATTTGGAGCATATATTGTATTGATCTACATGGGCAGAAGGCACTTAGTAATACCAGCTTTGCTCTGCCGAACTGTTTGTATGAACCTTAAGCCCTTCTGGAAACCAATTTAAGTGATCAAGGCTGACTGCAGCTGAGGCGTGTGCTGCGACTATACTGACGCCACTGAGGGGCTACGAGAGGATGCGCCTGCCTTCAGAATCTTCCCATCCCCCCCCCCCCCCCCCCCCCCCCCCCCCCCCNGGATGCGCCTGCCTTCAGAATCTTCCCATCCCCCATCCCCCATCCCCCCCCCCCCCCGATTTTGATGAGTGTGCCCACATTGTAGAAGATCTGCTCATTCTGGCAAGAGAGATTACAAGTAAAATGAATTTGCATGTTTTTATTACATTAGAAGTTGGGTGGATAAAAACAGAATTTTTAGGTATTTGCCTTGGGTCCTGTATTTGGAAAGGTGTTCAGATAGACAAAGGATTCAAGTGTTCTGGCTTAGGACGGGGAAATACCCTCTGTCACACACACAAAGAAAGTGATAATGCTTCCATTGTGAAGTTCTACTATCCAGTCAACTGGTCAGCCTCAGTTCCTGTTACTGGCCAGTGATTACAGAAGCTTAACACAACTTAGTTATGCCCCATGGATTCTTTCTAACATTTTTGCCGGATTCTAGCTCTGCCATTTACTAGCTTCCAGGCACTGAGTAAGGTAATTTATCCCTTTGTCTGCTGGTGGAACATCTGTTAAATAGGGATAATGGCAAACTATTTTTTTTATTAACATTTTTTAAATTTACATATATTTGACATCAATTGTAATCCCCACGTATTCCCCATCACCATATCACCAGTGCACCATCACCTCAGTCCCCCGTGCTCCTGTCTGCCCTCAACCCTCCCCCTCTTCCCTCCCCACCAAGTGTCCCCAATTTGTCCTTGTCTTTTCATTTTTGGTTTTTGTGTCTTTATTGTTATTATTATTATTGTTGTTGTTGTTCTTATTCCTTTCTTTGATACTTATTTGGTTCCCTTATATTCCTCCTAGGGGAGGAGCCATCTGGTATTTTTCTTAATGGAAAACTATTTTTATTGCAGGGTTGTTTTAAAGTTTACATGAAAGATTGAAAAGGTGAAATACCTAGTGCATACTATGTACTCAGAGGGTACATGCCTCAATCAATCCATCAAAAATTGTCAGCTTGGACCTCCTTGGTGGTGCAAGGGGTTAAGTCTCAGCACTATGAAGCTGCCCACAGCCACTGCAGCACGAGTTCGATCCCCAGCCAGGGAGGTGACCCATGTGGCACAGCAGACCTATTCTGTCTCGCCCACTGCTCCCCTCAGCAGTGTGTTTCAGTAGATCTACCTGTTCTTCCCCCCACTTTTGTCTCTGGTGAATCCTCTCACCCCCTGAATATCTGGCTGCATACCTGCTCTTATATGCATAAATAAATAAATCTTTTTTAAAAAATCGCCAGCTTGCTTCCTGTCGCACACACCCACACAGACAAACTGACACAAAACATAGACGGTATATGCACACCATGAGCCAGGCTATAGGAAAGGAACAGCTTATACCGAAGGAACGATACTGCAAAGCCTTTGGGAAACTGACTTTTGCCAGAGTCAATCCATGAGCTGCAACTCAAAGAGATAATTCTGTGGTTGAGCATCTTCGGCAAATGCCAGACACTACATATGCCCCTAAGGGGTTCCGAATGCACCAAGTGCAGCCAAGACTCAGGAGAGTCTCAAAACAAAGAGAATGATGTAATTTGGTTTGTACCAGTGTTCCCCATACTTCTTAAATCACAGAAACACTCCGGGGCTGGGTGGGAGAGGGCATTAAAACGTGAGCAGTTTGGACATTCGGTTAATAAAAAATCTCAGAATGGGAACAGAAAGTAGAAAGTCAAGTGGAAGGTTAGAATTGTGATCACCGCCCAAGGTTAGAGGGCCAGAAGTGACAACTGTCCTTACCCTCCCAGATGTTGACCTGGGAAAGGGCAACAGGTGGTGATGGGTCTATGAATCAGATGGCACAGAAATGAAATATCCAGGCCCAACTTTTCCTGGACATTTACCCTGGACTTCAGGTTTTGACTTCTTAAGTGAGCTGGTGGAAGGAACAAGCCATGGAAAATTCTCTGCTGATTATAACTTGTGTGTACATGGTCTGCACAGCCAAGTGGAGAGGCTGCCTCTGTTCTCAGTCCAAAGAAGGTAGATGCTTCGGGCATTCCAGTTGTCCACCAAATATCACCCTTTGCATTTCTGATTCTACAACAGGGGGAGGGAGAGAGAGGAAGAGAGGGGGCAGGGACCAAGAAGAGGGGAAGGCTGTTCAGAGCAGGAGACTGACGGTGTCAGAAGGACCAAGTAAGGAGAGAAGAAAGCAGAAGCAGAGAGAGCTGGAAGTGACCAGTGCTTCAGCTGATTTAATACCCTCATGGTGCTGGGCTACGTATGATCTCTGGGAGAACACTACCCACCTACTTGTCAATGCCAAGCTATTCTTTCTGTTCCAGTGACAATTCTTCCATCTGGATGGGAGGGTCCAACAGTAACTGTCTCCAAAAGGAACAGGTGGGGGACTCCATTTCTCCATGAGGGTCACTGGTACATGTCCCGGGTGGCAATTCCCAGGATTCAGCTGCATCTGCACGGCTGCCTTCTCCCTCATCGGGGGAAGGGACACAGCAGAACGCTCTGAACAAAAATCTCTCACTTCCCAGAGTCATTAAGAAAAAAATGTAATGTTGCCTCTTAAAACTTCCTACCTGTGGATTAAGAAATCACTTCCTCCAAACAGGCACATATTAAAGACCCCATGGAGTGAGGCTCTGTGATGGAGCAGCCTAAAAACAGGATTAGGAGAAGTCAATTTCTACAGGAACCTACGAAAGTACTCATTAATATTGTTAGTTCACCTAACTCCACCACACGCTGCATATTAAGGAGACGAGCAGTGACACTTTACACGTCTTAAATAGCAGTAATGAGGGCTGTTTGATGCATTTCGATTTATTATCTCCTGCTCACAGGAAATGTCTCAGGATCTCCCTCCTCACAGTTTCTATAGGATGCTGATATTATAATTCTGCATTGCAGGAGGTAACAAGCAGACAAGTATAATTTGTTCCCCAGTGTCTGGTCATTCATCCAAAGGTTTGATGTCTTTGTAGTTTATCACCATCCCTGTTTATACTTCATCCCAAATTACCCAGGTTGATAAGCATGCATGCATCTGTGCAATAACACATGGTATCTTAGATGCATGATGCGTGTAGATGAACACACATGTCTCCCCATATGTCCTATGCATGTGTGTTTGTGTATGGAAATCTGAAAAAGAGCCTCCTCGGCGTTCAGTTCTTCCAACTAGAATGGACGTTTCTGGATCCATGTCCATTTAAGCATCCATGTCTAGCTGCTAGACCACTATGTCCTTCAAAACAGAAATGGACCTGGCCCTCCCAGGTGACAGGCTAGACACGCCCTCACAGCTAGAGACATTAGAGCGCCTGGCTGGGGCGCTTCAATCATTTAACTTCCCAGATCAAAAGTCAACAAAGGGGAAATGTGAGGTGCATGCACCTACTATGTGGCAGACACTGGCCAAGGGGCTCTCACAACCATCACCTCACATGCACTCACAAGGTAATCATGTGCTGCTCTATAAGACCCACTGATTAGTCCCCAGTGGAGGAATTGAGGCATGGGAGGGGAAATCACTGCCTAGAGCCAGGTGGCAGGAAAGTAACAGCAGAGAACAGGACTCAGACCTGCTGATTCCTGTGGCCGTGTGCCCAGGCGGCCCGACAGCAAACAAGTCAGAGACCCCAAACAAGGGTGAATTGCTCTGTCCGCTCGACAAGCCCTCTGAGGGGTCTCTCTGTGCGGGGGGCTGTATAATGCCCTGGACTAGGACCAGGATGGACTAGGGGTGCGAGGGCCAACGGCCCCCACCAGTCACCACCAGAGGAACAAAAGTCAGCCAGGGGTCACCCCGTCACCTGGAATCCCCCTAGATCCAGAAATTCCTAAGTCCTTAGACAGCACATTTACTGTGACTTTGTGACCTTTGCCAAATTACTTAACTATTCTGTGCTGCAGTTTATGTCTATAAAATGGGTAAATAATAGCACTGCTCTTTTTGGATTGGTATTGAGAATAATTTAAAAGTCTAAAATTGTTGGGCTCAAAATCAGCTACATTGCCTATTCCTCTTATTGCTACTAGAATAACCACACATCACCAAAGTATTGTACACACACACACTTTTCCTCTTCTCTCAAACACCGGTAACTGAGCTCCACTTTCCAAGGAGACAGCACACTTGGCAAAGGAGTCCCTCAGTGCTGCCTTCTTTATTGTCTGTCTTCAGCTCTCCTTTATAAATAGGTTCACCAAATTGATGCTTAATAGCTAAATATCAAGTTCATATTATTCTCACCCTGTCTGAGCTTCAAAGGGACAAATTGTTCTGACTGTTAATGGCACGGATGTCAGTTGCAAGTTTCCAAGAGATCAGAGCTGGAAAAAATGCCGTCTGATCTAAAAACACAAACACCACCTCCCTGCTCTTTTAAAGCCATTTGGGTTTACCTACTGCCTCCTCCAGAGCAAGGCATCCAAGGCTTTAGTCCCACTGGTACAAGACCCCATGGACACTAGATGGCGCTAGAACATACTGGAATCAGCAATACCCAACACCCTCAACCTTCTCGGGCAGTTCACCCACCTACTTCCACTCCCCAGCTGGGTTCAATGAGGCAAAATGTGTGACAAAATATACAAACTGGAATAAACTACCCAAACAGTAGTAGCTAAGGAAGTAATACATACTTGCTTTTATCTCTGTGTACAAAATACATCCAGGTTTTCTTTTCTAGATTTCAAAAGGTAAATCAGCAGAACAATCAGCATTACTGATCTACAATACACCTGAAATGGTAACGATGCTAAATTCTATGTCGTGCATGTTTCACTACATTTTTTTTTTTAAATTGGAGGAAAAGGTAAATCATCCCCAATGACAGGGATAGCATTTTCATTCACCAAAAATAAACATAAAAGTGCAGTCAGGTGCCAAATCCTGCTTGGGCAGAATGCCCTCCAGCCCCAAAGCAACTAATAAAGCAGTAATTTTGCAAACTGGGTGGGTCTAGGACCAGAGGGGATCACCAAGCAGCTCATCTTTGAGGTATCAGGAAAACCTCCGCTTATTTAAACACCAGCTTTCCCATCTTCACGAAGGTGCTGCAGCAGGTACAGAGAGATCCTGTGCTCCCCAGACCAGCCCTCTCAAGCACCCGCTGCTGCTTCCAAGCTCTTTGTTTGCAGTTCTCTTGTGTTGAAAGGCCAGAGATTCATGTTGAAACTTGAATTATTGATGGTGAGGGGAGTTTAGGAGAAAGGGGAATTGCCTGCCTCTGGTTTCCCTACCCTGCCAGCGTGCTGAGATCTGCAAGGACCAGCTTGAATTCCAGAGGCAGAAGTGCACCCTGAGTGGGTGGGAGTAGGGGGCGCAGAGGGCTGTGGCACCAGCAGAGGAGGGAAGGTCCCTGGAATCATATGAAGGGGAGAGGCAGGGCATGAAAGGGAAAGTGTGCACTGAAACTGGGACTCAGCTCTGGAGGAGTTAACTTAGGTCAGTTTGAGTCTCCACTACCGGAAAAGGGTGGGGGGGGGTGGGTAGGGATGGCAATGATGGTAACAGCCCCTAAGCCAGCTGCTCTGAGGATCATGTGGGTTAATCCACCATGCAAGTGGCTGGTACTGAGCAGGGAAGACCTGAACAGGAAACCTTGTTACGTCAAAGTCTGGGATCGAGGGCACCCCTGGCTTACCAACTGGAGTCGGCTGGCTCTGTTATTTTGGCTTCATCTGGGAAAGGCAGTTTTACCTCCAGTCTCTGCCTTCTAAACTGACCGTCGAACCCTTTCTCCCCCTTTCCCGGGGATCAAGGCTGGGATCTTAAACCCCCTCTAAGACTAGCCCCACTTAGCCTTGCTGGCCTGTGTGGGTTCTAACCTGGGAGCTGCTCTACTTCATGTCCTCACATGTCCTGACAACCTACTCTTCTGCTCAAACTCCTACTCACCCTTCAGAGGCCTTAGCTTATTGCCTCTTCCTCAGGGTAGCCGCTTGTTCACACCGAAATTGCTTGCTTGATGCGTATCTTTCCACTACACAACGAACCATGAGTTACGATCTCAGCTGACAAAAGTTAGTCATTATTATTACTGTCCACTGAGCAAATATTTACCGGGCAGCTAGCTCCTGTGTTCCAGGCACTGTTCCAGGAACCAGGGACACAGTGCTCAATGATAACCCTGTATGTGCATATATGTGTGTCTGCATGTACGTATGTTTATATACATATTTGCTTGAAAAACATATACAGAGTTCATTTTAACCACCCCAATGACAAACATACCTAACAATCAAGGGGCTTTTATCCTGCTGGGCAGCAGGTGGAGAACTAATGCCACATGTGTCTCTAATTAACTCTTCTCCTTTCCCACGTGATGTCCCAAGTCGAACACTTGCATCCGGGAAGGCCCAGTAAGCCTCCCAAGCTAGATAAAGGTGCCGGGGCCTCACCATCACTCCCTCTCCACCCCGCAAACATCCACTCCAGTTCCACACCCTGTTACTTCCACCTCCCTAACTTTTCCTGAGTCTGCCCACGTCCTGTCTCCCCATCTCCGAGGCTGAGCACCAACAGCTTCACTTGATCAAGCTGGTCTCGGGTTCCTCCACTCTTGGGAGAAAGTCCCACTTCCATGGCTTAGGGCTTCTGTGGCTCTTCATTAGCATCTTCTGGTGTCTCTCCTAGGGCTGGGGGCGAGGCATCCATGCAGCTGGCTGTGGAGTACTCTCTGTCAAAGCAGCCAGCAAAGGACTAGGCTAAATGTGTGGAAAACGTTCTCCAGCTAACAGGAGGCAGAGGAGCCTTCCTTCGGGTCCCTGACCCCATGAGGTGAGTATTTATACAGATGCTGATGAACTGTTTGCCCAGTCACTGTACAGCAAACAGGAAACTGATGACTCCGCTTTCAGTTCCCACTCCCAGTTTAACTGTGAGCTGCATACCACTTTACACACCTGAAGACCCTTTGCCAGGGACAGTGGCACTGGGGCCGTGACCCTCCAGCTGTGACCTTCCTCCAGCTGCCAATGCCTCCGATCAGTGGGACCTGCCTCCTGGGAGGTATACCCAGCAGTATACTGGTATACCCAGGATACCCAGATTCTACTTTGGAGACCCAGAGGGAGAAGTCCTTAGCACATCCCTTTTATAAGGCATTAAAACACCCCAGCCTTAGAGGACTTTGACCCACAGGAGCAATGTCAGGGACAGTAAAGGCAACTGCCTATCTCAGATAGCTGCAGAACACAAAATACAAGACTAGTGAAGGAACAGAGTGGTCCAGACGATGGGTTTTGGATTCGGGGGCCGACTCTTACAAGCTGTGTGATCTTGGGCAAGTTATTTAACCTCTCTGAGCTTCTGCATCCTAATCTATGATGTGAAGGTAACTAAACACATGGTACAAAGCGGATGCAAGGAACAAATGATATCATGGGAAGAAGAGCACGTGGCTATTCCTTCTTCAAGAAGTCTGCTTGCGTTCCTTAATTGACTGCTGCAACTACCGCCTCTGATAATGGGGCACAAATTGTAGGGACAGGCGTAACTATCACAAGAGTAAACCTGCAGCACCTCACATTTATCGAGCCCTTGCTATGGCACACTTCTGTCCTAAGAGTTTCATAAACACTAACTTGTTTCATTCTAAGAAGAGCCTTATGGGCCTGTACGATTTTATACCATTTGATAAATGGAAAACTAAGGCACAGAGAAATGAAGGAAGCAACCAGGGTTTAGCAGCACATTCATATAAATTCAAAAATGTAAGTGCAAAATCCCTTTTCTCTCTGGTATTGTTTTATTTTCTGACTTTAACGTTCACAAAACACTGTTCTGGATGTATATTCTCTCAAACACCTACTCAACCAACCCTAATCCAATGCAAACCAGCCATTTTATTCTATTAATATTTCCTTAATGTAAGTAAATGATAAAATAAAAGAGAGTCTTTAAGACCTGTACATTTTGCTTCAAATTTTCATTTCCCCAGTCTTCTTTATTATGATCACAAGACCGAGTGTTTAGGAATATGAGTGTCATTTTTTAAAATGTGTTTCTTTTTCTCCAAATGTGATAGTAATCTGTGCACCAGAAAAGAAACTGGGAAATGCATAAATCGGACACGAAAGCGCCCAGTCACTCATCACCAGAGATGACCAGCACCCATGTCTTTCCCTCCAGGCTGACTTGGCATGATTCTGTTTACATAATGGAGCTGGCAGGAGAACGCTCTTGGCAGTGGGTCCCAGCTGCGGTGGTTCCGCGTGTTCAAATTACTAAGCCATTCAGGGCCCCCTGGTCTCTCAACATAGGTCCTTTGCAGACTGTAACTCCATAGAGTTCTTCCTTCCTTTTAACCGAAATTAAAAAAGGAAATTGAAGTCACGGATGTGCCACTTGACACCAGCAACACTAGAGTTCCAGGAGATGAAAAACCCAAGACCAATTCAGACCATAGAACATCTTGTTATCAGCCAGGCGAACCAGCTTCTGCTGCAAAAATCCAAATGAGACGGACAGCCTGTGCGGATGACCCGGGCTCCAGATTTCCCTGCCTCAGAGCCATAGCAGTAGCCAGCTGGCTTCTGGGAGCCAGCCTCCCATTGCTACCCAGGCCAGGCGCCCCCCACTTCTCTGAAAGCTGGGAGGGGCTGACAAGAGCTGGCAGGGGTCTCTGTGATGACCTGCTCTCTTCAAAAAAAAAAAAACAAAACTGAGCATTTGGAAGAGGGTGTGCGGTCACACTGGACAGAGGGCGCCCATGCTCAGAGGTGTCAGTCTTGACACCAGGACTGGGCATGGTGATGAGGGGTGTCAAGAGGAGCAGACCTGCACCTTGGACCTAAGGGTGACGCTGTGCGCTGGGCAGGCAGAGGAGGCCCTCCTCACAGAGAGAGGAGAAGGAAGGGATGGAGAGCAGTAGCAGAGCGTGAAGCGCCCCAGGCAAGCTGCTGAAGTCTTGGGAGACCAGGTGGCAAGGAGGAGAGCAGAACACAGGACTGGACCTCCAAAGCGAGACGCTGTGATGGGGGTGGGGAGAGGCATGAATGCACACATATACCCACATGTGGTCTACGGTGTCACAGCAGCTCCAAAGTGGCCTTGTTTGCCCCTGGTGGCCGCCAGCACAAGCACGGTTTCTACCGCCGGGTGCCTTCCAGGAGGAGTAGCCTTGCCTGACGGACTGGATGGGCAGAGGCTGCTGGGGGGCATGGAGCAGGGTCACAGAGCCCACCAGCTGTGCCCTCTGGGGTCACCTGCCTGAGCAGGATTCTCCTCCAGCAACACAACCTGCCCGACTCTGTCAGAGGAGCTTGGCCACCAGGGATCGTCTCCTGGACTGACTGACCTCCAACAGCAGGACTGAGTTCGCACAGCGGGTTCCCAGTAGTGGAGAATAGCACGGGGCGCAGGAATAACCCACAGGGCAAAATGCACACTGAAGAAAAGGGTACAGGAGCCCGCTGGATCTGGGTGAAGAGCTCATGGGCAACCCTATCAGCTGCTGCGGCCTGTTTCCCCTTCTGCACGTGGAAATTCATCCATCCATCCATTCCACAAACATTGACTATTTAATAGGTGCAGCTACAATAATAGTATTAATAAGGACAATAACAGAAGCCAACATTCACAAGAGCTTGCTGGGTACCAGGCACTTTACTAAGGATTTCTATGTATTAATCTCTCCTGAACAACCTCATCATTCTCCCCATTGCCTAGAGGGAGAAACAGAGAATAGAAAGAGAAGTCACTCCTAAGGTCCAGAGTTAGTGGAGAAGTTGGGATTTGAACCTAAGCTGTGGCCCTAAAAAATGTACTACTTTTGTGTGCTACGGTCTGGGTACACCCAGTTGAATGAACCCGGCTTGCATGAAATATACAGACCAGTGGCACCTGCAATAGCTAATAAAGGAATCTAAAAATGGTCTTGGGAAAAAAATCCCAAAACCTGGACATTGAGATCAAGGATATTGAGGTGAGGAGGGACAGTCCACTCTGAGAGAGCAGGGAAGTTGTACCCGGCGGTGGCGGGGCTCGAGGCAGAAGTAACAACACCCAAGAAGGCCCTCTGATAGTAAAGAGCTTCGTCTGTCTGAGCCGAGAAAAGACAGCATGACTGCAACAAGCTGGACAAGGGGGACCATATCCGAAGATGCTGTTGTGAACAAACTGGGAGCTGGAAAAATATACAGAGAGTTTCACTTTGTAAAGAGTTCATATTTCACTCCAAAAGTAGTGAAAGAACTCCCAAAATATCACCCTGCAGAAACCCAATCAAGGGGACCACAGTTCTACGAATAGCCAACCCTCTCTAAGCTGTGTGACTTTTTTCAGGTTACTTAACCTCTCTGGGCATCTGTAGCCTCCTCTGTAAAACAGGAATAATACTCAGAGCTGTTTCTACGTTACTTGATGGACTTTGACAGCCTTCCCATCCCGCCCCCTGCCAAAACCAAAACACCAAAAACAAATTTCCAACTTTCACCATATTTTCAGTAAATTTCCTATTTTAGTGAAGAGGTAGTGCTAAGGGGAGAGCCAAGAAAGAAGGAATGAGGCAAAATTAATCTGCGATCAATACTGCTTGTTGCCATTATGGTGACAGGCACCAGATAAACACATAAATAGAACTGAAGACCCACTTCCCCTACCAGCTGTTGCCATCAGCCACTTTAGACAATTATGCAGGCAGACGCATAACCTTTATATAATTAAGCATTCCCTGACATTTTATTTGCAGCTCTTCTTTATATTCCCTCCCTCTTTTATTTAGTCTGCTTTCAACTGTGAAGGTCCAGCTGCCGGCTTCACTCGGATGCGCTGACTTACGGTAATTTTGAGTTAAGCTTTATTTTACAGTCTGTGTAAATAATGAGTCACAGGCAGACTCAATAAAAGGCAGCGCTGGCTGGAGCGAGAGTCCAGCTCTAGGACCACAGCAGGCCGGAGTTTCGGTGGTTGGCACAGACAGGCAAGAAGCGAAGGTGCTTTGCCAGAGCTGGGCCAGTCTCCTGGAAAATAAGACATGTGCCAGGCCCAGGGGCAGGCATTTGTGGTATGAAGTCTACTCTCTGCCTCCAAACTTCAGGGTGAAATACACTACTGTTCCCAACCTGTCCTTTCCTGTTCCATGACCTTGGCCATGAGACCTTGGGCTTGGCCATGTGACTTGCTCTCTTGGGACCATAGGCTGAAAATATGCTTGTCCAACGGCTTGGGCATTTGCACTTCTGACATTGCAATGAGAAGGTGTGCCCTGCATGTCTTACGGCTCCCAGAAGAGAGTGTAGCAGGTAGGGCAAAGAAAACCCAACTTGCAGAACAGAGCCGCGTCAGGCCCAGATCCACTAAACCTGAGCCAACCTACACACTAGGTTGTACACATCACACCCTATTAAAAAAAATGAACTGATGGTACTCCTGCGATTGTATGTGCTAAGTTACTGTTCCCAGGGTGTGAAGAGTGCACAGACCATAATCAGACAGTTCTATGGGATGATCTGGTGACATGCTTTCTCCTCCATTAGAGTCAAGTCCCTCAGGGTGGGGACTGTGCCTGGGTGGGTCTTACTCACCCAGCACTTGAGACAATGCCTGCTTCACAGTAATACCAGCAACTCTCACAGTGACAATACACAACTACCACTACTATCGACTAAGCGCTTCTGTGTGCCGGACTCTGTGCTAAGCTCTATACCAACATTATTTCATTTGGTAGTCATGATAGATGACTTGTTCCTGTTTCAGATGCGGTAACTGCATCTTGCAGAGGTTCACTTCTGTAGTTCTTAACCCTCAACTGTACAGAGTGAACCTGTTCCATTTCCCGTGCACTGGGTCCCCACGGCCATGATCAGGGCTCCATCTTGGACAGCAACCCCAAGAAGTTCTTCTCGGGTACACTGTACAGCTCTTACTTGTCGATTTCTTTGTTCATTGGTCATGCAAACCAAACTGTAGGATGCTAGGGGCAGGGTTTCAGGCTTTCAATGTAGTGTTAAGAACTCGGGGATCGCAGGAGCGGGTATCCTGGGCTCTACCATTTACTGGATGTCTGTACAGGCAGGAAAAGAACCAACAGAGATAGATAGATAGGGGAAGGAGGAAGAGAAGGATGGAAGGATAGATGGATAGAAATTTAGTATGAGCATCGGCTCACACAATTACAAAGGCTGAGCAGTCCCACGCTCTCCCTTCTACAGGATGGATGCCTAGGGCAGCTGGTGGTGTGGTTCTAGTCCACACCCAAATCTTTGAGAATGGGTAAGTCCCAGTACAAGCCCAAAGGCCTGAGGACTGGGAATACCAAAATCCCCATGTTAAGGGCAGGAGAGAATCAATCCCAGCTCTAAAAGAGAGAATGTGTTTACCCTTCTTCTGGTCTTCTGTCCTCAAAGGATTGGGTAAGGCCCACCAGCCTTCTCTAGGCTGTCAACCATCAACTTGACTGTTGATGGACTGGGCCATAAACCATCAACTTGACTCAGTTTACCTGTGCAAATGCTAATGTCCTTGGGAAACACCCTGACAGACATTCCAGGAATGTTTCACTGCTCTCTGGGCATCCTTTAGAGCCAGCCAAGGGGAAACATAAAATCAGCCATCTCGATGACTACATGCAGGTCCCAAATCTCCTAATCTTATTTCCTCCCCTGTAAAACAGGGAACTGTAATAACAGGAATAACATCCGTAACAGACTCCAATGTGTAAGACTAGCGAACGGTGCTAGGCCTCGGGGAGGATCCATCATATATATGATTGTCGCTTCCTCTTCACCGGTCTGCTGTGCTTGTCTCTCACCTGCACAGCCTCCTGCTTCCAGCTGGAAGGTGACCTTCCTTTTGACAGACTATGAGAAGCAAAGGGACAAAGCCCCCTAGCATAGCTCACCTCAGAGAGCCCATCATGCTTCCCTCAAGTATAAACTGCTCTCCCGCCCAACACTCGTGAATGCCTCTCTTCTGAGATCCTGCTTCTTCTGGAGTCCATGACTAGCAATTTTTTGCCAGAAGGATAAGAATTTCACACACGCTGCACCATTTCCTCAGAGCCACTGAAATGGTGCAGGATCAAGGGGTGCCTCAAGGATGTGCCCTGCACCCCAGAGCATGGGGTCCCCCAGTCAGCACCCCATGGAGGGTGAAGTTGCACACACCAGGTATGCACGCTAACTGATGGCATTTCTGCACTCTTCTAACCCAGGGGGCTCAGTTCCATGGACCGTAGCATAAGCTCTGTGGTTCCTCATTTACATGCCAGCCTCACTCTGCACTCCGCCATGCCATTACTCCTCCTCCTACCCACTGCTACACCAAGTGAAACAATTCCTCACCCCCCTCCCCCGCCCCGGGCACTTTGTGACTTCAGTCATCACTCTCACTTAGGCAAACTCTATCTATGGATTTCATTCCTCTAATTTTCTCCCATAAATCAATCCTCCCTTCCCTTGGCCAATGCTGTTGGATCTACATTGTTCCTCTGATCATTTATTCATTTCATTCACTTGAGCATTCAACAAACATTATATAGAGCACCAACTACACACTGGGTGCTGGGGATAGAAGGGTGAATGGGAGGGCCAGGTCAGTCTCACTGCTGAAATGCTGTTAGTGTGCACATGGTGTCTGGGTTCAAATCTGGCCCTGTTGCTGTTGGCTGAGTGATGCACAGCAAATGAACCAACCTCTCTGAGTCTCATTTTCTTTATCAGTAAAATGTGGACAATAGTTACTGATTTATGGGGTTCTCACAAGGTTTAAGTGACTGATATATAATATATAATGCACACACAACACACAGTGCTCAGAGAAGTGCTGGCATGGATTGAGAACTCACATGCCCATTTCTAACTGTACAACGGTTGCTACAACTACCACTACCCATGGAGCTGGAATACCATTATTTTGGTTTAATGAAGGAGCAGTGTGTGGTATTGGGTGGTCATCCAAGGAAAAAGGGATCTGATCACTTAAAATAAATGTTTGTGTATCACCATAGAGCTCTGGCTTCCTTCATGCTTGTTTCTTGGCTCTATTTAACTGAATATAAATCCCTAGAATGCAGAGACTATCACACACAACTTGTGAATTTGTCCCTAGACTAGAAACACAGCTGGGAGAGTGTATTTATTAAAAACAAAGAAGACAAGGCACCAAGTTAATTTAGCAGAGAACAAGCAACCTTTCTAACAAAAGTTTTGGATAGCCACAAGCAAAGGAATGAAGTTGGACCCCTACCTCACACCGTCCATGCAAAGGAACTCAAAGAGGAGCACAGACCTGAATGAAAGAGCTTAAACTGTAACACTCTTAGGAAAGATCATAGCAGTAAATCTTTGCCATTTTGGATCAGGCAATGGCTTATTGGATTTGATGCCAAAAGCATAAGCAGCAAAAAGAAAAAGTAGACCAAAATTTAAAATGTTTATACTGCAAATGATACGATCAAGAGTGTAAAAAGACAACTCACAAATTGGGAGAAAATATCTGCAAATTATATATTTGAAGATTATATAAAAAACTTACAACTCAACAATAAAAAAGATAAATAATCTGACTTAAAAATTGACTAAGGATTTCAATACACATTTTCCCCAAAAAGACATACAAATGGTCAATAAGCACATGAAAGAAAGCTGAACATCATTAGTTACTACGAAAACACAAGTCAAATCCATAATGTGATGCTGTTTCACACCATTAGGACGGCTACAATTAAAAAAAAAAAAGCAGAGTAGCATGTGCTGGAGAGAACATGGAAAAATCAAAAATCAAAACCCTTACACAACACTGGTGGAAATGTAGTATGATGTGGCCACTTTGGAAAACTGACTTCCTCGAAGGATTAAACATAGAGTTACCACATGACCCAGCCATTCCCTCCTAGGAATATACCCAAAGAGGATGAAAACACGTTCACACACAAAACCTGTACTTAAGTCCACGGCAGCATTACTAATAATAGCCAAAATAACTCAAACTGCCATCAGCTGATGCATGGATAAATAGGATGTATTTACACAACAGGGTATTACTTGGCAATTAGAAGAAACAAACTACTGATATATGCTGCAACTTAGACAAACTTTGATAACGTCATGATTTGGGAAAGAAGACATTCAAATGAAACATCTAGAACCAGCAAATCGACAGAGGCAGAAATCAGACCAGTGGTGCCTTGGGGGGAGGGAGGAGTGTGTGGGATATGTGGGTAGTGGCTGCTCTAAGCTACAAAGTATCTATGGAGAGATGAAAATGTTCAAAACTGGATCTGTTGTCCGCCTGCGAGAATATACTAAAAAAACTGAAATGTGCACTGTACATGGGTGAGTTGTAGGGCATGTAATTGTATCTCAATAAAGTTGTTTAACCCCCTTCTTCCAAAGCAATAGATTTGCTGACTAACACCTTCTTCAGTGCTGTTCATGGATCCCTCAAAGAGAGTTCAGTTGTGAGCAGAAAGTGAGCTATTTCAAGCACATAGTTTTAGTTTTTTTCTTCTCTTGTTTGGAAACGTGTGTGCTGAGAGGTGCAGGGGGCAGTGTGCCCAGACCATACACCGACTGTGCAGGTGTTTTTCCTTTAATTACTAAGTCTATGCTTCTTTCCTCCTTCCAAAGAGCATAATGGAAACAGGTCTGAGTTTTAGGATCTGAAGAATTAGGTTCTGTCCCAGCCTTGCCATTTCCTAGCTGTGTGACCTTGGATAAATCACATCCTTTCTCTGGGCTTCCATTTTCTCCATTATAAAATGACAGAGCTGGGCCTCCCTGGTGGTGCAATGGGTTGAGCAACACTATGTGGCCAAAGCAGCCGCTGCAGCACAAGTTCAATCCCTGCCTCTGGCCAGGGAGGTGACCCACATGGTGTGGGCAGACCTCTCCTGCCTCGCGGGCTGTTCCCCTCAGCGGTGTGTTTCGGTGAATCTGCCTGTTCTGTTTCCTGCCTCTGGTGGATCCTCTCACCTCCCACACATCTGAACTGTACTCCAGAGCTTGTATGCATAAATAAATAAATCTTTAAAAAATAAAATAAAATAACAGAGCTGGTCTAATGGCTCTCAATCAGAAGGCAGTAACACTTGGGGCAGGATAATTCCTTGCCTTGTGATACCATACCCCACGTTGCAGGACGTTCCGTTTCCCTGACCCCATCCACCAATGCCAACTACGTCCACCCCCTGCTCCAACATTTTGAAACTCAGCATGACCATTCCTGAATGGCCTTTCTTCCCCCTGAACTTCTCTGTCATTACTGGCTCAGAGTCACATCAGGCTAACTCTTCTCACCCCAAATGCTCCAGGACGCTTGTCACATGGTCTTCCCCTTTAAAAACTTCTGCCTCTATATGACGCTGGTCACGCTCATTTCTGCTTTCTAGACCTTCTAATGGAGGAAGATATAAATATCTTGCAGAATCATCTGAATGTGACTCCCAGGTGAGGAGCTGAAGCATCAACCAAGCAGAGAGCAGCCCACTGCTAAGGCATTTCCATCCATATCAACATGGCCCCTGAGTCAGCTGAGCCAACGAGAACCTCTGTCCCGTGGACGCCACGGCAGCCCTGGCCGTCACGCTGCCTGCCTTGGCGTCACACTGGCTGGGGAGCCAGGGACTGAGGCAGTTACTGGCTCAGTTCCAGCTCAGCTCAGCTCAGGTACTGCCATGCTCCAGGTTCCTTCTTGTTGGCTGATTTTGGATAAGCATGGTACGGCTCGATTCAAAATACTTTTCATGAAAAACAAGGAACAATGACGGAAACAAAGACAATAGCAGGATCAAGACTAGTCCAGAATCCAGCAAATTCGTATAGTTCCTTCTAGCCACTGCTTCACATTTCAATTCATATTCGGTTTTAAATATAGCATGTATTAAATATGATGTGAAGCCATATTTTAACGCCCTCTGTGAATTTTGCAATTCTAATAGAAAACACGTCATAAATTAGTCTGAGGTGGTTTGGCTTTTGCAAATGTCTCAATGTGTGATCGTCTAGAACGGATGTGGCTCCAAGACTCTTTCCTCCCAGATTCCTCCTCACAACTTCTGCTCTGAGAGTAATTCTTGCAATCAGAAGGCAAGTCTTTGTCACCCTATTACTAATCAAAGTAATTTCCTCCAAACTAATCAAGTTTCACACGCGGCTTTTTAAAGACTGAATCTTAGAGAGAACCACATAATATAGGGGGTCGCTCTTATTCAGTGATGCATCCTCAGTGCTTAACGATAATATTGGCTGAATGAATGAAGGCTCATGAGATTCGCCTCTCTCATTTACTAGTAAGACAGTCTCTCCAAGATACGTAAGTGCAGAAGTTATAACTGAGACACTATGGACAAGAGAAGGCCCTTCTGGGCAGCGCCCCCACTCCTGTCTAGGTGGTAGAGGGGCTGCTTCACACCGTCTATATCCGAACATTCACACTCTGGATTGTTCCACTGCTATTTCCACCTTTGTTAGGCCAGGAAGCAAGATGCCAGATGGAACTAAGCCTGGGCTCTGGCTTCCTTGCTGGTAGGCAAGAAGGAGAAAAACCTTGCTGGCTGTCAGAGGCGCAGTCCCCTGGAGAACACACCTGATTCTGTTACATTTGGTGTTTCTCCAAACACAGAAAGTTCCGACTGGCAGCGACGTTGGTGGCGAGTTATATAAGGGAACTGCTGGTCTGTGGGGCCTGCACTCAGGAGTACCTGCTCCATGCTAAGTTCCTCCTTCATTCACTTTTCCTTCCAGCAACCCTGGAGGCAGGTCTTATCCCCCTGATGCTGGAGAGGCTCAGAGAGGTTAAATAACTTTCCCAAAGTCACAGAGCCACCAACTGACCTCACTGTGCAAAGTCTAAAATGTGAGGGCTTGGAAACCAGCTTTCTCCTAAAATGAATACCCAACCCCTGATGGATTTTTAAAAAAAATTTCCACATTGGACACGCTCCTTTGTATCCGCATTTTACACAGGGCTGGTGAGGAAAGCTCTAATGCTGAGGAAGGGATAAGATGGGCTAGGGGCTTGAACTCAGCAGCAGTCAAATCACCTTCTATAGCCTCCATGGATTAAGCTTGAGGTGAGGGGTTGGGCATCGTTTTGCGGATCTGACAGTGGGGTGACCAGGAGTAGTTTTGTATTACTGAGACTTGACAGCAGAGTCTGGGGACTGGAAGCCTTTCTGACTGATGCGCACACATTCTTTGTGAGCAGAGATACTCAAGGGCCACATCAAAATCTTCTTGGGAAAAGAGGGGCTCAGTGACGTCTGCTCAGGGAGCAGACTAGACCCAGAGGAAGATGTCTTCTGGCTGGCTGCGGTTTCAGTGAGCTACTGCTACATACCAACTCATCCCAAATGGAATAGCTTACAACAATGACATTTTGTTATCTCTTACAGCTTCCCTGGTTCAGGCATTCAGGAAAGGGAGAGGAGTTCCCGCCTGGGGGCTCAGCTACCATGGACAATGGCTGCTGCCCCGGCAGCTCTCTCCACCAGCCTCTCCA
Organism: Galemys pyrenaicus; assembly: GCA_019455555.1. Lineage (NCBI taxonomy): Eukaryota > Metazoa > Chordata > Mammalia > Eulipotyphla > Talpidae > Galemys > Galemys pyrenaicus. The sequence goes on from JAGFMF010011862.1 coordinate 2,259,300, forward strand.
GGATGTCTTGGCCTAGACTACTTTGGGCTCCCTTACAACATGGTGGTCTCAGGGCAGTTGCACTGTTGACTTGGTAGCTCAAGTTAGATTTCAAGCAGGAGTTTTCCAGAGAACAAGAAGACAGCCTCTTAGTCCTTTATACCTTAGCCATAGCAGACATGAAGCAACACTTTCTTCACCTGCTAGTGATAAAAACCAGTTACAGAAGCTTGACCCATTTCCAAGGGCAGGGCAGACTCTACCTCTCAATGGCAGAAGAACCAAAGAATTTGTGAAGATACAAAACTGCCATGGTGACACTGGGGGCAAGAGCGAGGTTATGGGTAGACACCATGGGAATTTAGTGTACAGGTGCAGAGGTGGGGATGGAGGTCCCCTGTATGGTCCCCCCAAATACATGGCACGGGGAAACAGGCAAACACTGATAAATCTGTAGAGTCTGAAAGAAAAAAATCTATAAAAGGTTCTGAGTCATGTGGGAAAGGCGGCTTAACAAGTCAGCTAATGAGGACAAAGCATTTGTCCTTGGAGATTTCCTTCAGATGCAAATTGACCCAAATCTGAGACCCACTGCCTTCAGTGAAAAAAAAGCAAAATCAAAGTCAAGTGCCTGTCATTGGAATAATTGTCACTTTGATCACACTCCAAAGATTAAAAACTGGGTCTCAGAGGGTCACCCAGGTTTATAATAAACGAGTCCACAAAGGGAGAAACAAATATGTGAAGAGCCTGTTCAGACAGACACTGGGGAGTGGTGAGGGGTCCCCTGCCGGAGGTGAACCTTGGTTTCTCCCTATTGGCACTGCAGAGCATTCCAGCTCAGATGCATTTCATTTGAGAGACGCAAAGCACACACTGTGCATTCTCCCTGGGGCTGTGTGAATTAATGTCACTCAGGTAAAAGCTACTAGAAGCTCTATCAGCATAAACCCACATTTGAAGTACTAGCTCAGTTTAAAAGAGACAGTGGTTCATTTTCCCCAGTATCCATCCGTTCTCCCTTTCTGCCTTTTCAGTGGACTCCTGAGTTTTTTAGCCGGCCATACAGGTACCCAAATGATAAAACATTTCTCAGACTGTCTTGGAGCTAGGTGGAGTCATGTGATGAAGTACAGGCTGCTGGATTATGAATAAAAGTGATGTGTGTAACTTTCAAGTCATCTTCTCAAGGATGATACTGCCTGCCTGGCCTGTCGCATCTTCCCTCCTTCTTCCTGTCTGGGAAGCTGTCATCACTGGAGCAGCTTTTGGGAGGGGTCTGAAGAAGGCTGAGCTCCCTGATCATCCTGGTTGCTCATCTCTGGGGTGTTAAACATGAGCGTCTTCATGTAATTGAAGCTGTAAGCTCGATCTTGCTTTAGCCACTCACTCTATGATGGGGTCTCTTTGTTACAGCAGCAGCTTAGTCTATTTCCTAACTAATGCAGAGTTCCAGGGAGACCTCCAGTCTCCTAAACAACTCAACAGAAAGAAACCCGGGACCCTAGATCCACAGAGATCCCAAAGGATTTGCATATAGTCTTCTGCTCCTTTCTTCCTTCCCATCCTCTGTCTTCCATGTGAAAGACACTGTTCAGTCTCTTTTAGTATATTGTTGCTCACAACACACTCAAGTCAGTTTAAAAGGAAGGAGAGATTTACTCTAGGAAAGAGTCTCAGTGAAAAGTGGAGACTTTGGGTGTCGTGGGAACTAGAGTTGGGATTTGAGAAGTCACCCAGGACAAGAGCAAACACCACAAGGCACATCTCTCTGACGCGGATACCGCTTCCTGCCTCTCAGATGTCTCTTCTAGACAGACCAACATTTTCTAGCACGAACCCCGCCCTTCCCAACAGCTTCCAGATGGCTGTGTCCCATCCCCATGGAATGTTGCTATATAACTGCTTTCCTTCAATGACGTCATGAGCTGACTGGCCTTGGGGTAAGTCCACCCGCGGTTGGTCAGTAGTGGCTAAGGGGGTTGGAAGTTGTCTTGGAGAGTGAAGTGTAGCTTTTCCAAAAGGTCGTGATGAAGTACATGGTCTGGAAGGAGCTGAGGACGAGCAGCTAATAGAACACATGAGAAGTGTCTAGCACCCAGAATACAGGGTGCATTAATACAGACTTTCAAATACAAGGCTTACCACGACCTTTCTTGTTTAGTAATATTGGTCAAAGGGGTGGGTGCGAATTCCTGGTCTTCATCTTCAGCTGAGAAATATGCTACTAGAGTATAGAGGGGCTCCAAGAGGAGAGGGGTCCTAGGAATTCACTTGGATTCTCAAGCAACTGGCCACAGGCTGTGCGATGCACTGGTGGGATGGTGATGGGGAACACATGGGGATTACAACTGATGTCTAATATATGTAAATTTTTAAAACATTATATATATAAAAAAATGAGAAACTAGGGACATTTATAGAAACATGGATGGAACTAGAAGGAATTATACTCAGTGAAACAAGTCAAAAGGCAAGAGAAAAATATCGGATGGCTTCACTATTAGGAGGAATATGAAAGAACAACAGCAACAACAAAGAATAAGCTCAAGGAATTGGGCAATCATAACCAAAAGCAAACAAAAAACTCAACAAGACCAAAAAGCCAAGATAAACCAGAGACAATGGGGGGGAGAGGGAAGGAGGGGAGGGCAAAGACGGGGATGGGGGCAGAAAATGCACAGGGGACTGAGGTGATGGTGCACGGGTGGAATGGTGGTGGGTACTTCCTGGGGACTACAAATGATGTCAAATATAATTAATAAAAAAATAAAACAACAAGAACAAGAAGTTAGAATAACTTGTGTATATGTGGGATAGAAAACCACAAATAATGACCTAGTTCATTCCTTTAAAAAAAAAAGGAGACTTCAAAAGTTGCAGATTTGAGCAGCGCACAAGTAACAGGGGGCGTACTGTTCCAAGGAAAAGAACACGTGCAAGGAAAATGCAGAGAAATATCATTTTTGTGGCATTCCAGAACTTTCAACATTCGAGCATATTTTCACTTTCCACAAGCTGTAGCGTTCCCAAGTAGCCAGGTTAGAACTGAATTTAAAAAAAAAAAATTACTGGATTACCTAAGATTTTTCAAGCCACCAGTCAAGGGCAGGGATTGAAAATACCCAGCCCACGGTCACCTATCCTCCCCACCTCTTCTGATCCAGGAGAATTCTAACTATTATTCTGTAGCCTCCTTTACACTAGCCACAGTCTCAATTAAATTTCCCTGCCAGTGGAAGAGCGGAGCCCCCAGTGAGACCCACGGAGAATCAGAACTCTGACTGTATGCAGTAAGATTCTGCCCTTGAATACCTTTACAAAGCCGCAGTATCTGATTTCTTCTGATTCCCACCTCTAGCTCCATCCTCCAAAGGAAACATGCGGGGGGGAGGGGGAGGGGGGGCTGTACACACCAGTCCCAACCCATGCCAGCAGCATCGTGCCCTGGACACACCTCTACCCTGAATACTTGCACACGCACATTTTGTTCCCACTATATGAATATCTTTGAATATGCTATTCCTTCTGGCTGGATGCCCAGCCTCATGCTTGCTCCTGGGTCCATTTGTATTTATCCTTAAAGACTAGACAGAGATTTTATTTTCTGAAGTCTTGCCATATTCCCCTAGGAAAAACAGTCATTCCTCGCTGTCCGTCATGTCCTTGGGTCTCCGTGGCTTGCTGCTTGTCCTCTATCCCAGCATTTATCACACTTTAGGGTAACTATCTGGCGGGCACTAGGTTTCTCCCTTGCAGACTGGGAGCAACTTTGATCTGCTCTGATTCTGTCTTTCTCCCAGTACCCGGGTGGGGACAACAGCAAGCACTCTGCAAATGATTTGTGTTTAAACGATTATTAGGGAGACTCAAGGGCATAAGAAGGTACTGATGGAAGTGGGGCAGGGGCCTGGGGAGCTGAGGACCACAAACAACGCGTGGACAAATGTCCCCCACACCACCCAGCAACACAGCACAGTCCAGGGGTCAGAAAACTTGCAGAAGAGAATTGCACAGTGGCAGGGAGCACCACACTCAGTGGCACTGCCCTTAACCTTGGTCTGTCCACTTTGGGAAGAGGCACATCCCTCCAGGTACCCAAACTGGATTCCACCACATGCCAGGGAGTGGGAAGGAGTGAGGGAGGTCGAAGCAAGCAGAGGGTAAAGAAGGGGGACATGCAGGAGGAATAGGAGACACTAGACAAGCCACTTTGGTGATTACCGCAGCGGCTCTGAGATCAGGAAGCAATTACTGTTGTGAGTGGGGGAGCATTCTGATTCCCTTCTGAGGGAGGGACATTTGAGAAAGCTTCAAAGTCCTGCTGTAGTGGTTAGAGAAAGGATGGTTTCGTGATGCAAACGCTCAATTACTAAGAAGAAAAAAACCCCACAGGTACAGAAAGGCAGCAATCAACCTCTCCCCACCTCCTTCTTTTTCTTCCAATGAAGTCAGCATTTCTGCCTTTCCAAGCCCAGCTGGGCTTTCAAATTAAAAGTGGAATAAAAAGGCTTCCACGTTCCTCCTATTAATTGTACCTCCAGTGATTTTATGCTGAGCCAGATGAATACTTTCAGGGTGCTGTTTCTATCCCAGGCCCCGCTAACGAAGCTCTTGACATCATTTGGCCACCATGAGTTTCGTGGTAAACATCAACCACCAAATTCTCGGTGGTGACCTTTCAGGCTGGATCCCCAAAACCCAGACTACCTTTTTTTTTTTTTTTTAATTAAATACAGAAAGTTCTTTTCCATTCATACTTGAAAAACTAGCACTTCTGTCTCATGCTCTCCATGATGTCTCTAAAATGATCTTTGGCTGCTCAGTCACTTGGTTTTATCTTGTACCAGAAAGCAAAAGTCTCTTTCCAAAGCAGGAGAAACTTTTACTCTCAATTATCCACACCAACGGGAGGCCTGGAGCAGAAGGGCGAAAGCATATATCACTGGAAAATAATAGAGCAGACTCTGCAGTTCCACAAAATTAGCATCCCCATGGTGATTTGCAATGGGATATTTCTATCCCTTGTCACCCTCACCCAGTTTATCCTCAAATCATGGTGATTTTATCCAGTTCCTGTCCTCATGCTCTTTGTGTGTGTGTGTCCAGTTATGACCTTTTCAGAAGGACACCAGTCACACAGGTTTAGAGGCCCCTCTCTAGTATGACCACATCTTAACTAATTACATCAGCGATGACCATATTTCTGAATGTCACATTCTGAGACACTAGGGTCTGGGACTTCAATACATGAATTGTGGGGGTAACCCATGATTCATGAGGGGGCCAAAACCATTTATGTATCACCTGCATGTAGAAAAGAGGTGCCTGGTCAACTACTGACAAAAATACCCATGAGGAAGAATTACATATTCATTCATTCATTTATTCTCTCCTTCTCCCTCTCCCTCCCGCCCTCTCTCTTTCTCCCCCTCTCCCTCTCCCTCTCTCTCTCTCTGTCACACACACACACTCTCACACTCACACATGAAATACCATAGAAAGAGGACAAAGCTCTTGCTGTTAGCTTCTGGTCAGGTGCCAAACCTCAAGGTCTGTTTTCCAAATTCTCCTCAAGCATTATCACCAGGATACAGCAAACAAGATAAAGGAATTGCAATCCCCGAGCCAAATACTCAATTAACTATTCTGACATTGGTGGCTTCCTCAGAAACTTAACTTCCCAACATTCCTCATGAGCCAGGAAGGTAGACAGGAGTCATCAGTCTTTTCTACTGAAAGGAAAACCTGAGCACAAGAAACTGAGCATGCCAGTCTTCAGACATAACCTCCTCCATGAGCTCACAGGACCAAGGAGTTGAATGCAGTTCCTGTCCCAGTTCAGTGATTTACCACATGTCAGTACCACAGGATGATGAAAATGACAAAGAACATGCGCCTTTCATCAGATAACCTGGGTTCCCTTCCTGATGTCACCATTCACTGGTGGGATGGACAAGGTAAGGAATAGACTTTGTGTTCCTCAGGTTCTTCATCTAGACAATGGGAACTTTTTTTGGTGAGAGGCCCTCTTCTCATGGGGACTTTGTCAGAAACAAGCAGGAAAATACAAGTAAAATGCTTAGAAGGTGCTCATCAGCCAACAGCACTCGAAGTGTTGGCCTGTCACACACATACACCCTGTCTGGACTCCTTCCAAGGGCTCATGCCTCCCCCAGAAGCTGGGTCTTCACAAGCGGTCTGTGACAAGGGCCCTTGTAAGAGGTTTTCAGTATACTGGTTCTGTATTATCCCCAAACTTAGAGGTTTTTAAAACAAATAGTGATTACCTTACCATTTCTGTGGGTCAGAAACCCAGGAGTGGCTTAGTTCTGGCTCAGACCTAAGGTGACAGTGAAGACGACCACTCGGGCCACAGATAGCTCAAGGCTGGACCAGGGGAGGAAAGACTTCCGAGTTCACTCATGTGGCTGCTAGCAGGCCTCAGTTCCTCACTAGCTTTTGGTTAGAGTTCTCCCCAGTACACAGGGCAGCTCCCAGCATGGCTGCCATCTTCCATTAGCATGAGTAAGAGAGAGTAAGCAAAAGAGACACCACAGACTTTTGTAACTAACCTTGAAATGGACACTCTTAATTTCTTTGTTAAAACCTCATACATCTATGCTCACAGCAGCATTCTTCATGATAGCCAAAGGCAGAAGGAACTCGAGTGTCCATCAATAGGTTAATAGATAAAAAGTGTGGCATATAGGGACTCCCTGGTGGTACAAGGGGTTGAGCGCCACACTGTGGGGCTTCTACAGCCAGTGCAGTGTGAGTTCGATCCCCAGCCAGGGGAGGAACCCACAGGGCGCAGCAGATCTCTCCTGCCTTGCCCGCTGTTCCCCTCAGCAGTGTTTCAGCTGATCTGTCTGTTCTGCTTCCCACTGTGTCTCTGGTGACTCCTCTCACTGGTCCCGCACCCCTGCCTGTACCCCAGCTCTTGTATGCATAAACAAATAAAAAATCTTAAAAAATAAGTGTGGCATATAATACAATGGAATATTATTCAGCCTTAATTAAAAAGGAAGGAATTCTGACAGATGCCATAACATGGATGCATTTTGAAGAAATATGCTCAATTGAGCCAGTCACAAAAAGACAAGTACTGGATTATTCAACTTGTATGAGATGCGCAGAGTGTTCAAATCCATAGAAGCAGAAAGCAGTGGTTGCCAAGGTTTGTGGGAGGAAGAAATGGGGAATGGTTCATTGCACAGAGTTATAGTTTTACAAGAAGAAAAAGTTCTGGCAATTGGTTGTACAGGGGAAGAGCACGTAGTGCTGCTAGGTGTCCACTGGAAACCATGGTTGAAGATATTTTGTCTAATCAAGATGGCAAACATAATTATGTATTTTGTGACAGCTAAACAGAAATGAAAAAATTAAATCACAAGATCCAGATCCTATTTAAAGGGGTGGGGTTATTCCAGGGCAGAACTGCAAGAGATGAGGAACATTACAGGCCACCTGGCATATTCAGTAATTCAATTCAGGATTGAATCCCCCCTATTTCAGGCCCCTTAGTGAGTGCGACTCACCACATGCACACAGTGTCTGCTGACCCCAGAAGAACCTCCTGGGGGGGGGATTCCTAAGCAACAGAAGAGTCATATGTCAGCTGGCTCCAAAGCCACTGTCTTTAGAATAATCTGGTAAGCACTTCTATTTCCAATCCATGAAGCCCTAATTAAAATTGGATTCCACCGTGGTATTCTTTGGTCCCTAATACATCCCAGTGAAATGGAAAGGAATAATGACTATACTTTCATACTCCTTGTTTCCAATTCCTGACCGAGTTTGCTGTGGGTTGTATAGGTCAAGGATAAGGAAGGGAACGAAATTCTGGATGAGAGGAGGAAGTGAAAGACCCCTTCTTCATACTTTCATTATATTAGAAGAAAAGTACTTCTTGTCCTGGGACCGGGTTTCTCCACTCCATCCCAATAACCTTTATAAAATGTAATTTTCTTTTCCCCTATCAACTAGGAGCAAAGCTGCATTTTTCAAGGGCTGGAAGCCCAGCAGAAGCAGATAGGATACATTTTGAATAAATGAGTTCACCTACAGAAGGTGCTTTGCACAGTATCCAGGACATAATAAGGCTCAAAAGATGTTCACTATTATGAAGATGACAAATGACAGTGCATCAGACCCGACGTGGTTGAAGATATTTTGTCTAATCAAGAAAAAATGCTTTAGGAAGACAGTGCATGAGTATCCCCAAAAGCCCAGCACAGCTCCGTTTCCCCAGCAGTGGTACACTGGCATGTCATTGTTCACGTGCCAAAATTAGCAATCAGATTGCATTTAGAGGCTACATGAGGTGGGCAAAGCATACCATTCAATCCTAGACTCCCACTAGGAGCAAGTGGTGTTCACACTGTAAGGAGGATAAAGAACTGCAGAAGGGCCCAGGGGACTGAGGTCCTTCCCAGCTCATCCTTCATCTGAAGCCCACTCCCACTGAGGGAATGCCAGAATCTTCTACTCTATGTAGACAACGGACAGTCATATACTTATGGTTAGTTTACAAGATTATGGATACCAGAACTCACATAACTTAAACACAATCTGATACCATGTAAGAGTCAAATTAAATGCAGCTTAATAACATATACTGCAATACAAAAAAGTCATGCCTGCTCTTTAGCACAGACTCAATCCCCCCGTGCAAGCCCTGTGCTGGCAGGTAGGTGCTGTGGGCTTGGAGAGGCAACAGAGACATGCTTCTTTCTCAGAGAGCTACTAGCATGGACACCAGATGGCAACTGACAGCTGTTACTGTGTCCTGGCGGGACATGCTTCCCGAGAGCATGTGCGAACAGAACTCGTTTTCCAAGGGGCTGTTGTTTGGGTGTGGAAGGCACATAGCTGAGATTGTAAGGATGGCTGCTCCAGGTCGGGGACTTGTCAAGCGCTGAAGTTTGTGTGCGTGTGCACCACTGACTTTTCTCACTTTTCATGTTTAAAATATGAGAAGGCAACACACAGGTGGAGGAAGGAGCTGGGTTTGGAAACACTGATTTCTGCAGCCTGCAGAGAGCAAGCAAAAATCAGCTTCCTTTCAAAAGTCAGTAAAATATTGGCAGAGGCATGGAGGGAAATGGGGGGATGTCAGGACAATTTACCCCAACGATCAGGACAAATTCCTTAACTTTCAAGTTACTCCAAGTCACTTCCCAGGACTCTGGGAGTCCTTTTGCTAAACACCCCAGGGCACCACGAGTGAGTCTAGGCTCCATGAAGACATGAGAAACTGTAAGGAACAATATTTATAGAAAATGAGCTTCAATCCCTCCCATCTCTGCTAACACTCACTGGATTTTGTGAGGGTTGTTTCCCCATCTGTTACCTGTCCCTGCCTGTGCATCTGGCTGGGAGGCATAGTGGTGTATGTTTTGGTTTTTAAAACTTTGTGACTGTGTAAAGGCTAGAAATACCTTGCTATTCAATCAGAAGCTGAGAACATTCCAGGCACATAACAAGATTAGAATTCGCCTTCTAATGAGTATAGAGGTTTGCATACTTTAACAGACTTTTGAATTGCCTGGAGGGCCTATTCAATAAAACATAGGTTACTGGGTCCACCCCACCAGTTGAGTCTGCTGCTCTGGGGTGCAGTGGGAGGTCTGCATTTCCGGCGTGTCCCCCACGTGGCGCTGATGCTGCTGTTCTAAACATCACACTGCGAGAACTGCGAATGAGGATGAGACCCAAGGAGAGGCTTTTACCAGCAAGGACAGCAGGAGGCAAGTTCCACCCAAGACTCATCTCCCAAAGCTGTTCTCTGCACAGATTCCGGCCAAGTCTGTGCCGACACACTTCCTTCCTTTTCCACGGAGCTCAGGCATGCAGATTTACATCGATCATAATCCCTGACTGCTGACCCACTCTCCCCTGTGGTCTTTGCCTGACCCATTTGCTCATTCACTCATTTTTAATAACATAATAAACACCAAGCAAAAGCGGAAAGCGAGGGCCTTGAAAACAACCTACAACGAATGTAACTTCATGGAGCTTATCTCATTTCTCTTAACTCCCAACAGAGGAGTCAACCAGTCCATCATCATTGCCTTGCTTTTCTTTCACACAGTTTTATTAAATCTATAAACTCCGGTATAGTCACACAGCACAATAATGAATACCATTTGAAACAAATGAACTCAACCAACAAACAGTAATATGGGTGAATCACAACAATATAATACTAAGTGAAAAATGTGAAGATACCAACAGATGAGAGCCGTTTATAACATTATCAACATACACGTTTTAGGATGTCTTTAAAATGGATATATATTTTTAAATCTTTGTGTCTTTTCTAAGTGGTTGCCATGCTGGTGGCCATCTATTTCTTCATCAAAGAAATACATTTTTACTGGAAAAGAGTCAGTGAGTGAAGAAGTATGCCTGTTCAGTTTTAACAGGGGAGGGCACAAGCCCATGGCGTCCTTGTGGGTTCCCTAAAAAGCTCATCTTTCCATTCCCCAAGTCATCCTTCAGATTCCACAAAAGAGCTGAGATGGAGAGCATTGATCTGCACAGACAATTCACACAGGAGGAAGCAAAGTAGTAAACAAACACAAGGGGAAAATGTTAACTTTGCTCATCAACAGAGGAATGCAAATGAAAGCATTTGGGGAGCTCTTGTTCTATGACTGTGAAATTAGCAAAAATGGAAAAAAAATAGAGGCGTGAGTGCTTAGGAATAAAATAGCAAAACTGACAGGCGCAGACCAGGCTAGCAGCGATGTGTAGTTAAAAAAAAAATTTTGAACAGCTGAAGGCTGAGGGGCAGTCACGAGCCAGGCAGACACCCCAAGAGGAATGTGTCCTAAAGATGTAACTCGAAGGACATAGATGGCCGCCGGCAAGGCAACCACTTAGAACCACCGCAGAGTACGACTGGCAGTATCTGACGGTATGCAATGCAGTTGGAGCAAATTACGATCTCGAAGAGAAAACGGATACAGGAGAGCTCATACACAAGAAATACAAACGACACAATAGCATCTGTGGTATAGTTAAATCCATGTGCCCAGCGGCTGCCAGGTCCACTGCAGAAACCACCAGAGCTGCTGTGTTGGGTCTGGGTACTGTTTTCTTTAGCGTGCCTGCAGTGTCATGTGGCAATTGTGTTCTGGAGCTCGAGAGACACCTACCTTGAGAACTTTCACAGCTTTCCTCGTCGCTGTTGTCCTGACAGTTATTCTGCCCATCACAGATGAAGCTCTTGTCAATGCAGAGGCCGTTCTTGCAGTGGTAGCGGGCGGTGGAGCAGAGCAAGGGGTTTGCTGCTGTGAAGGGAGCACAGAATAGATCACCAGGGAGGCCCGCAAGTCCATTTGGGAACCTCCAGAACTTTCTCCAGGCAGGAGTACGTCCTGCTGCAGAGGCGCTGAGCTTACGCTCTGAGAGGAGGGACTCCAAGTCTGACCTGGGAGACATGCCAGCCAATGACCTTGGGAAGGACAAGCCTTCTTCTGCCCATTCTGGAAGCTCCTGCCCCCAAGTTACCATGCTGGTTGTCCTGTAACCGTGACAAAATAGCAGCGGACAATGAATCACCATAAGTGGTCAACCTATAGGCTGGCCAGTAGGGAAATCTAAACCTGCTGGTGGGGAGAGGGCGTGTGGGAGAGGGATGGGTGGTAGCATAAGAAAGAGGCACATGAAGAAAAGCAAAGTCATAAGTGGCTGTGAGTTTGGGGTGGTTCACAAACCCCTGTGTGAGGGAGTGAGGAGAACAGTGTGACCCAAGGGCATGTCAGCTCCTTCCCGCCTTGTAATTCTTCATGTGTCTTTAAGGTTCCCCCATGATAAGCTCAATGTCTCAATTTTTTTATGTGCAATCGAAAAAGTCCATTAACCTACTTGTTTGACTTTAGCGGACCGCTTGGAAGACCCCCTGTTCTAGGTACTTACAGGAACCTCAAGGCATTGACAGATACAGCTCTTCCCCTCCCAAGGGAAAGGGTAGCAACTGGCCAGTGTGAGGTCCACTCAGTAACACGAGCATCTCCACAGAAAACCTGCACCGCTACAGTGCAGCTTCCCTCGGTCCTGGAGGTGCAATTCAAATGAGGCTCACTTGGAGCTCTGCTTTGCACAAATGAAGTAGCACAGTAGAAAGTACTGCACCCCCAGGGCAGTTAGCTACTAACTGTGTAATTCTGGGCAAATCACATCACCTCATGAACCTTGGCTTCTTTTATCTATGAACGGGACAGGCTACATAATTTCAGGGGTCCTGGGCAAACTGAAAAGTTGGGGTGTCAAGGCCAACTATTCAAATAATATTTAAAAATCCAAGAAGGCAAGCGTGGGGCACAAAACCAAGCATGGTGCCTTCGTCAACTAAGTCTAGTCCTCTATAATGTAGGTCAGAGGCTTGAGTCTGTCCGTAGAGCAGGGGTCTGCTACTTACTGCAGGAACTGTTTTGAGCAGCAAATAAAGTGACACATGAGGACACAAATAGCAGAATCGGATGACGGCACCTACTCAGGGATGTGAGATGTGCACCCTAGTTATGTCTGCCTCGGTCCCTAGAAGGTGGCCCTATGTCCGGAAGCAACACTGGTGATGATGAAAAGGGGTCCTTCTGGATTTCAGGGAATGAACTGAGCCTGCACCCGCATTACACATGACAGAAGGGCACCAGAGCGCAAGTCAGGTCCTGCATGACAGGTTACTACAGAATCAGGTGAGTCAGCACCAGCATCAACTGGTGCTCCTCAAAGGCATGATGACAAGCGTAATGTATCACTCCTCTTTGTGCCAGTGAGTCACTGTTAAGACACACAGAAATGGCCTCCGTGGACTGTAAACGCCACAAGGCCTCTTGAACTCCGAAGACTACATGTAAGTTTTTGTTTAACTCCTGAGCTCAGAAAATCTGATTTGAAGGGTCAGAGACGGTAGAGGGACAGAGGAGGCCAGTGCTCTCTATGTTGAAGACGATGGGCCAGTATAAAGTCAAAGATGGAAATTTCCACTATTTGAATGGCCATGGGCCAGGGAATGGCTCAGACTGATTGACTGAAACCAGGGCTGACTCGAGTCAAAACCAAGCAGGGGATCCTGAGACGACAAACAGCGCTTGGTTTCTGTTCAAGGTAGCCCTCCAAACCCATCAGCACCCACCATGGTGGCCCGCCAGCTTCTCCGGGACCCTCTGGGTCATGTCTACACAGTCGAAGTGTCAGGACAACCCAAGGCTGGTTCAAACGCACAGCCTTGGAAATGCACTGACTGCTTCAAGATGGGGCGGGTGTGACTTGGGAAGCAACCCTGTGCTGAGACAAGGGCAACTACTGACTTTTTGCTTAGATTTAGACCCTTTCAATATCGCAAACTTCCCCAAGGAAAAGATGACATGTGCACGCGTGCACATGCACACACACACACACAGGCACACTGCATTCGTGTGCAAGTATATGCATGTACAGACACAGACCTTCCAGCTGGCTAAGACTGACCTTACGACACAGCTCTGGTAAAGAATCCAGAATGACTGAAAACCACATCACACTGGTTTTATTAATGCAGAGAAACAAAAGGACTAGCAGCCAGAAGACATAAAGAACTCTCACAACTCAGTAGGAAAAAAGATGAACAACTCAATAGGAAACTAGATAAAAGATATGATCAGGAAGTGCCGAGACTAACAACTGGAAAAAATGTTTACCATCAGCAGGAGGGAAGGGCCACTTCAGCTGCATCACGTTTGCCAAATGTAAGGTTGTCTACGTAAGGTTTTAAAATACCAGTTGGTGGCTACAATGTGGAAGAGAGGGTGTCTTACACCTTGCACAAACATGCCATACAACAGGGTAATACAGCAGTATCTGTGAGATACTACTATAGCCCAGTAATTTCACTCCAATCATGCATTCCAGGGCAAAGCCTAAATAACACAAATGTTCACTGGAGTACAGTTTATAAAGTAAAAATTTAGAAATGATCCAAATATTCACCCACAGGAGAATAGATGCAACGTGCTATGTTATTATAATAGAATTCTACACAAGGGTTGGCTGCCATTTTTGTAAAAGGCCAGAGAATAACTGTTTCAGGCTCTGCTAACCATTCGCGCGTTCCCTCTGATTTAACTACTTGACTTTGCCACTATCGTGTAAAGCAGCCATACACAGTTCATAAATGAAGGGCGTGTGTCAATAAAACTTTATTGACACACACAAGTAAGGGACCAATTCTGGCACAGGGACCAATTTGCTCTCCATCCCCTCTTGTACAGAGTGAAAAAAATGAGTGAGCCAGAGTTTGAGGTGGATAAATCTGACAAATACAAGATTGAGTGAGGAAAGCAAATTAGACGAGAACATAGAGAGTGCTGGATCACCTATCTGAAGTTAATCAGGCAAAAGAATGCTACTAGTTGGAGACAAAAATGTATACTGGACCTCCCTGGTGGCGCAGAGGGTTAAACAATGCACTATGAAGCAAACTGCAGCCACTGCAGCACGAGTTTGATTCCTGCCTCTGGCCAGGGAGGGGACCCACATGACATAGCGGACCTCTCCTGCCTCGCCTGCTGCTGTCCTCAGCAGTGTGTTTCAGTCAGTCTGCCTGTTCTGCTGCCCACTCTGTCTGGTGAGTCCTCTCACCTCCTGCGACTCTGGCCTGTACCCCAGCTCTTGTATGCATAAATAAACAAATCTTTAAAAATAAATAAATAAAATAAAAATATGTATACTACAGCTAACCCTGTTGTATGGCATATTTGAAAATTTTGGCAAGAGAGCAAACCTAAGCACTCTCATTACAAGGAAAAAGCTTTTTTTCATTTTTGGGGGCAGTGGTGGTATCTATATGTGATGATGGATGTTAATTTATTCAGGTAATCACTTCACAGATACGTAAGTCAGATCAATATGCTGTACACTTTAAACCTGTACAGCTTTGTGTCAATAAAACTAGAATATATACCGCTCCCCCCTCCCCTTTTCCACCCCCATCCTCCTCCCCACACTGACAGAATAAAAACTTACATAGGAAGAGAGAATCTCAATTTTGGGACAGCGGATACCTCTGGAGAGAAAAGAGATGAGGCTCGGAGAAGGTTATACTAATGATATTTGCAACACTTTACTATTTAAAAAATCTGAAGGCAGGAAGGCAACAGGAGCATGTGATTTTTCACACAGAGTGCTGGAAACACAGGTGTTCGTTTAATTTTACTTCTCCTTTTCAGTATGTTTGAAAGCCTCCATAAAAATTTTTAAGAGTTTGGTCTGGCAGAAATGTTTTGGTGATCGCTCACTTTCCTTTTCCATTACACTTTTCCCTCAAATTTTTCTCTGGCCCACAAACACCTGTTTTTAGTATCTTTCCCTCAGGTGCCCACTGCTCAGAAGACACGGGAGCAGACTGGGAAGGCACCACACTGAGGGCGCCTTCTTAGCAACAGGCACCCGCACAGGGCAGACAAACTGGATGCTAGAGGAACACGCCCCAAACCTCCCAGGAGGCCAGAAAGGGAGGCCTCTGAGCCACACGGGGCGATGTTCACGCCCTTCCAGTGCTTCCTCACAGAGGGGCCCACAAGTCTTCACTGCCCCGGGGTCTACTGATTCTCTATTTATGTCAGTTCCGCCAGCTGTGTGTGCCAAGGACACAGCCAATCAGAAGGGAGAGGGGGTTCTGTGTGTCAGCCCACAGACAAACCACCAGGAAGAAATAAAAGCTTCCACTGGGGGTGGGGGGTGGGGGCAAAAACACTATAAAAAGCAAAAAGCAACCTTAGGAATTCCAAAAGCAGAATGGCATAGGATAGTCTCAAAAGACCAGAAAGTTTGAAAAAGAGCCAAAGGCAACCCTGTATTATAACCTAGTCTAAAAATTAACAGTCCTAAGAATGGCCCTGCACTCCATCCAGAAAGGTAAACAGGATTAAGCCAAGATGCAGTACAGAGAACCCCATCAAGCATGGTGCTCATAGGCCTACATGTTCAGTTACGAGGCAGACACACTGAACCAGACAGGCTGAGCCCCCATCCCGTCCTCGAGACCTCAGACAGTTGTTTCATTCTATTTCTTCCCAAGGTCTTTTCGGTCATGTACCAGGCTCAGGCAAAGTCCAGGGCGAGTGTATGTAAGACTAGGGGGACTGAACCATAGTCCCTGCGAGGTAGGGGTCAAGGTTTATGGGGGTCAAGGATTTCTTTGGCCCCATGGAGCTGGCCCAGAATCTGCTCAACAGATAGCTCATAAATGGACCAGGGTATGTTTTGTAGGTTAGGAAACTCCATCTCTTTTATCTTTCAGCAATATTTAATAGGTTCCAAATGCATGTCTTCTTTGTCCTTGCTAAAGATTACCAGTCCCTGAAAAATGTGCCATTTCACTCATTTCTAGGGAGCAGAATATTGTATTTTACAATATTTATTTCAACAGGATGAAGAAACTTCAAAAACTCAACTGTAGGCTCAAAAGCTCCAGGGCTGCTATTACGAGAAACCCAGGGATGTAAGGCTCCGAGCCCACAATGCCCAGGAAAGAGAACTTGGCTCTCCCTGCCCGAAGAGGGAGGGCTGGGCGAAGGTTAAGCTCAGTGGCTAATTAAACTGGCGGCATTTACTTCAACCACATCTGAAGGAAAGGAGCAAGGGCCCATTGCGGTCGCCCAAAAGCCACTGACCGGTTTCAAGACAGGAAATGAAGCAATCTGTCTCCAGCAGGACGCAGGAAATGTCGCCTTTAATCCATTTAAAGTCTGTGAAGTCGGCCCCTCTTCCACTCAAAGGATTCTTGACAAAGCACATCAATGAGAAGCTCCGGCCGCCAGCCCCCACACTTCCTATCTGCGCCTCCATCTCACGGTGCTACTGCTTCCTTCCTTAAGAACATCCTAACCTCACGGCCTCCTTGGGGCTCTTGGGAACGGAGCCCCAAAGTCTCTGGAAGGCAGGCAGCTGAAGGAGATGGAGGTGCTCAGAGACTTCTGTTCCAGGATGGAGGGCCCGGCTTCAGGTTTCTCTGCACACAATGGTTCCACGGACCCCCAACAAGACCCGCACCCTCTGTGGCCTGGCAAAGGCTTGTGGCCCCCACCTTCAAAGGAGAAGAGGCGGCTTCTCCACTGTTGGTTCCTGCCTTCCCGTCAGTGTCCCCCACAGGGCTTCTCCCAGCAGGGCCTTGCCCACAGAGACAGAGGGGGCCTGTAGCCAGGTTCTGGAGCTAGAACCTCTTCCAGAGCTGCAGGTGGGCAGGGCTGCCCCACTGGGCACACAGTCAGGAGGTGGAGATCCCTCTCTTGGGGAGTTTGCCTTTTTACATCCTCTAAGGACTTGGAGGATTTGAGTTTCCAAAACCCCTTTAGTGTCACATGCCAGTGGCAAAACGCCGATTGGTTATGGTGCTTTGTTTCTCCTTCCGGTAAAGACTTCCTGGGCACTGTTACCTCCTGTTCAACACCCAAGTCTACCCTTATCCAATGTCTCAGCTTTAACCACCAGCTTCCTGTGGACGGACAGCTCCCCAAACCTCCTCTCCAGCAATAAACACCTTCCTCCTGACATCTGGTGGATACCTCTGCCTGAATACCCTCCCCAAACCCTGCATGTTTGAAATGGACGCCTTGCACCCTCTTCTCCCTCCATCTGTGGTTCCACATTTATTAAAGGGATCGCCACATCCAGCTCCCACACACCAGCCATGTTTGGCCTTTCCTTCTGTCGCCCTGCACTTGGTTCAGTATCAACCACTCCTTACTGAGTCTGAAACACGCCACATTCGGAGCGCTTCCTGATCTGGCCCAGCCTACCATTCCAAACATACACTTTATTGTTACGGTTAAGAGTGAGGCTCTGAAGTCCACTTGGGCTCAAATTTCAGCTCTACCACTTGCTACACATGACATCAGGAAACTCATTTACCTCTCTCAGCCTCCATTTCCTCATCTGTACAATGGGGAGAACTGTACAAGATCTTGTGATAATTAAAAGAGATAGAGCATGAAAGTAACTGAAAATAGCATGTGGCCCATTGCAGGGGTTCAACAATACTGTCATAATGACCATTATGGGGGGTACATATCAGTATCATGGTGTAGAGTTCAGGCCCTGGATTTATACAGTGCCTTTTCTGGACACAGCTATGCTCAAAGTAGTAACCAGAGATCCTCAGCTTGAATTAGTTTTCCTCTGTGGCCACTGAGCCCACCCTCCCATCTCCATCCTTGTCTTCATCCTCAGTGACTGAGGCCGAGTGAGAGCTCAGCGGCCAGCGATGAGACCTGCACCTGCAGCTGAGGATGTCTGAGCTTGGGGAGAGGGAAGAGGCCCAACAGAGCAAACTCTCAGTGATCCTCTGAACAGAACTACCAGCTCTTGCTCATCCTCCCTCCTGAGCGCCAAAGGGAGTGAAGGTCAGAAGACGCAGCTGCAGAGTCCTTCTACGTACGACTGTCCAGTTATTGGTTGAAGTCAAGACAGTACACAATAAAACTATAGGTTGATTTTTCATTTATTTCATTTTTACCACTTTATTATGGAAAACTTCAAATGGAATAAAAAAGAGAGGCTGGTAGAGTGAAGCCCTAAGTGCTAATCACCTGGCTTTAAAAATCAGCAGTCAGGACAAGTGTGTTTCAGTCCTTTCCCAAGCTCCGCCACAGCAGAGTCATATCCCCATGTCCCTTTGTAACAGGGCGGTCCCCAAGGAAAGGGGGAAATTCCAGAATCCCGGTTCCGCCCTAAGTGGGTAGAGCTAAGCAAAAATTTAAAAATGCTAAGGAAAAAAAAAAAAGGAGGACAGAAGGAAGGGAAGAAGGAAGCAGGATAAAAAGCAGCAAAAAGGCATATAGGAGGCACTTGGACCAAGAAAACTGCGCTTGCTTTTTAGTCTTAAACTGGTTAAAACGGATATAAGTAAAAGACCCATGGGGAGCTTAATAATAACAGCTTTCATCTTAATTTTAATTTTACTCTTTTCCTCCCAAATTTATCTAACTCCTGCTAACCCTTTTCTGTAAGTCTCTACTAAAAAATCCTTTAAACTTATTGCAAGCTTTCAGGCCTTGCTTTAGGCCAATCCTATTTAACTAAACTTTTACCCTAAAAAAAAAAACTTTAAATGCTTAACTTAATAACTATATTCTTTATCTTTTCTATATTATACCCTAATTATATTAAAATTCCTTTCCATTAAAAACCTTATATATTTATCTTAATACAACAAATAGCAAAACCCATTCAGAGAGGGCAAGTTTAAAAGTTTTAAAATACCCTTCTCCCTGCCCTGTAACAACTTCATCTGCAAATACACCATATATTTCCTAAAAGATTTTTAAAAATAATCATAAACAGAATTCCATTATCATGCTTCAAAAGTTAATAACAGTACCTTCAAATCATCAGATACACAAACACAATTCAAATTTTCCCAATTATCCCAAAATGTTTTTAAATAGTTGCTTAGAGTTAGGATGACAAGAAGATATGCACATCATATTTGGTTTGCCTTAGTCTCTTTCAACCAGTAGATTTCCTTTCTCTATGCTTTTCTTCCCAAGAATTTATAAATGGATGCAACTGGCTCTGAAGAATCTCCTGCAATCTGAATCTGGCAGTTTCTCTACCTGTGGGGTCATGAAAATAATCTTGTCCCTGAAATGCCCATGAACTACCGGTTAGTGTTAGGAGTACGTGTTGTGCCCTCCAAAATGACAACGTTGGAACCCTAGCCCCTCAGGGGATGGTGTTCAGAGGTGAAGCCGACTGGGGTGTCATGAGGTCCTGAGGGTAGCCTTCCAGATGGGACTGGTACCCTTTTGGAGGGGCAGGGGTCAAGGGGCAGCTCTGTGTGCACCCCAGGCATGGCACCAAGGCAGGCCACACAAGGATAAAAGCAGAAAGAGGCCCCACACTAAGAACCTGACCATGCTGGTACCTGGGACTTGATGGCCACAACTGCAAGAGAAGTTTCTGTGGTTTAAGTCACCTCGTCTATAGCACCCTATTTTAGCAATCCAAATGGACTAAGACAAATTTAGAAGTGTAATCAGATTCAGATTGGATGCTTATGGGAGAAACACCTCATGGTGGGTGTGATCCTGTTGGGTCATGTTGGAAGGTAAATAACATCTGGTTGCCTCTTTTCTTGTGATGCTAAAACTGGCGTGTGGGAGGTTCCAATTCTGGTTCGGATGCAGTCATCACGCCCACTCTGGCTCTCCCACTGAATGCAGCTAAAAAAAACCTGTATGGAATACATGCTGCAGCTATTTTTAGATTCTGAAAAGTAAATGGGAACAGGCCATTTACTGGGGAAGATCAACATTTGAACTATGGCTGTAATGGTGATAAGCTTGCCTTTTTTGTTTTCCTTCCCAGAATCCCAGGAAACTAGAAAGTATCAGAGAGAGGACAGAAAGGGAGGAAGTCAGGAAAGCAAACCCATAAAGCTGTTTATGAACTCCTAGGCCGATTCCCAAGTTGTGCATCATGGGATCTGGTCTTCATCAGCTCACCAAAGATGCTGTGAACTTAAGTTCACAAACAGAGCACTGTCCAGGTCCCAGACTAACCACTGGGTGGTGCACATGGAAGACAGACTCAACAGTGTAGGAAAATAGTTTGGAAACTACGTAACCACAGTCCACAGAGGACCAGGAGAAACTTGTGGACTGACCCAACAAGGTCACTTGCCTAAGAAAAGACTAAGCAGTCTCCAAAGGATTTAAAAACACCCAGGGTCTAGAGGTTAAGTCTCAGCACTATCGCTGCTATGTCCTGAGTCTGATCCCCAGACAAGGAGCTAACCCACATATGCCACAGCAGACTTCTCGTCTTGCCTGCTGCTTCCCTCAGCAGTGTTTTTCAGTAGATCCACCTGTTCTGCTCCCCCACTCTGTCTCTGGTGAATCATGTTCCCCACACCTCTGGCCTGCACCCCAGTTCTTCTATGCAAATATATATACATATAAAAGCCCAAAGTGTCATACATAATAATCAAACTATCCACAATATAATCCAAAATTCTTGCCTTAAAAAAAATTTCAACTCAGATGGGAAAAGATAATCAACAGACACCAGTGCCAAAATGAGACAGATGTTGGTTTTTATGTGAAGACTTTAAAATTGCGGTTACACAAATACTCTACAAGCACTCATACTCTCAAAGCAACTAGAAAAATAGAAACCTTCAGCCAAAAAAAAAAAAAAAAGCAACAAAAGAAAATTTTAGAACTGAAAAATAATACAGTAACTAAAATAAGAGCCACAGTATCAGGGCTCAAGAGCAGAGTGGAGATGACAGAGAAAGAGAAAAGTAAACTTGAAAAAAAAGATTACCAGTAGGGATCTAAACTGAACAGTGAAAAGAAAAAAATAACTGTATTAAACATTGAACACAGTCTCAAGGACCTGTGGGACAACAAAAGACCTAAAGTTGTTATCAGAATCCTTTCAGAAAGGAAAAGAGCGCAGCACTTAACAAATATTTGAAGAAATAATACCTGAAAATGTTGTAAGAATGGCAGACTACAAAACCCTACAGAACCAAGTAAAACCCTAAGCAGGATAAATTCAAAGAAATTGACACACCCAGACACAATATCATTTATCTGCTGAAAACTAAAGAAAAAAAAATCTTCAAAGGAGCCAGAGAAAAATGTTGCACTCTCCCTGGGGAAACAATATGAATGACTGCAAATTTGTCACTGGAAACCAGAAGCCATAAAGAAGTAGCACAACATTTTTAAAGTACTTAAAGAAAAGAACCGTCAACCCAGAATTCTATATGCGGTAAAAATATCCTTCAGCAATGAAGGTGAAATAAAGACATTCTCAGATGAAGGAAATAAGAAAATATGTTACCAGCAGACTTGCATTACAAGAATTGCTGTAGGAAATTTTTCAGACAGAAGGGAAATGATACCAGGAGACTTGAAACAACAGGAATGGAAGGAGAACCAAAACAATACATAGAGCAGCGTATACAGACTATTCTTCTCCCTGTAGTTCTTTTAAAAACTATTTGAAAATTTAAAGCAAAATTGAAACATTATCTTTTGGGGTTTTAGTATATACAGAGGTTCCATCCAAAATAACTGTTAACATAAAGAGATCTACAATGTGATAAGATTTCTACATTCCACTTCAGGTGGTGCAATATTGACTCAAGTCTTTCTGTGAGAAGATTGACTGTTGGTTTTAAGAGTTTTCAGCCTAATCCATCCATTATAAAGCTCCCCATCAATTTTTTATCTAATGGTTTTAGGAGCCATTGATGATCCATTTCTTCATTAGGAGTTACAAAATAGAGATACTCTAATTCTCTCATTCTTCTATTAGCTAGTATTCATCAATAAAAAAGAACTTCCCTAAGTCAGCTATTTAATTACTTTAAAATACAATTGATACAGGAAAGAGCAGAGATAAATGTTCAATTCCTTCCTTTTTTTTTTTTTAACCAGCTTTCAAAACAGTGAGTAAGAAGCACTATTTTTAGAATGGTAGGTAAACTAGAAGAAAGCTGGCTTATGCCTATTGACCTAATTTGGACTGAGTAAAATTTACTCATTTAGAAAATTAAAGACAAATATCCAAACATTTAAATCATAGAGAGTCTTTAGTTATGGCAGGATTCTTTAGGGTGACAAATTTATCATCAGAAACCATAGAAGCCATAATATACTTAGAATGTACATACATTACAATTATAATGTAATGCATCACACTTGCTTTTTAGTACCTTTTGATTCCCCTCTAGTATGAATGCATTACCATAAATGATTTAATCTGAACAAGGAAAAGAAAAAAGACAGATTAAAAAATGAACACAGTCTCAGGGACCTGTGGGACAATAACAAAAGATCTAAAGTTGTTATCAGATCTCAGTGTACATACACACACACTACCCCCACGAGATGACAAGATCCCCGTGCACAGCAGGAAGCTGAGATCAAGCTGATACACATACTAAAGGACTAAACGAAATATAAAAGGAGTATATACTTGGACAGCCAATGCCAAAAAGTGAAATCTTAGTAAACACAGTCTTCCTTCACCTTATATGATCTGAAAAGAAACCAGAGTATACACAGTCTTCCCTTAGTCATTCACAGTGTGGTTTTAAGCCACTTACATCTTTTTAAATGACTCCATGCCAGCCACTTCGGGAGGTACTGTTCAGACATTCTCTCATCTGAGTCTCACAGCCTCCCTAGACAGCTGGGTCTCAGCACCCCATTTTAAAGACAGAGATTCCGTAGCATGCCCTACTCATGCTTCATTGGAGTAGGATGCAAATTTGAGTCCAAAGTCTCTGAACCAGAGTCATTTCTCCCATTCAGGCTCCTGTGCTGTCAGTCACACATGCCCTGCCCACAGGCAGGATTTCAGCCACCCCACTACCTACTTAATTATCTAGTGGTGATGCCATATCCTTGCCATTGGAGACCCAGAAGATGATGTAAGGCAATAGGAGAAGGCAAGTGGGAGAGTTATGAACTCCCCATGTCCCTACTGGGAGAGTACAGCAATGACTGTTGCCTGGAAAGACAGGAACAATATGGGGAGAGTTACTCTCCCCTTTGAGGAATTTAAATAGAACCAACAGGGTAAAGAAATCAATCTAGCAAAACCATCACCTAAGAAACTGAAACTCATGTTTTGGGGAAAAATTTATATAAAATAGGTCACAATAAAGAGAGTATGTGTATATAGTAAAGGCTAGTGTCATGTCAGGAGCAAAAGGAGAGAAAAGAACTTGCACAAAATTAAAATGTATAGAAAATAAACATGTAGATTTTCCAGAGTCAATTATAGATACAAAGGTTCTAGCAGTCTAAACAATTAACAGGAAAGGAAGAAGAAACAGTATCCAAGGACTACACCCAGGTACAAAGCAACTTGATGGAAGAGATGGCAGGGAAATGACACCTAAATGTCACCAAAGCTGCTGTGTGTATGTGTGAAGTGACTGAACACAGCAATGCTGGCAAGGAAAGGACTATGTGTGTCCAAGCCAAGAAACAGAGAAGCTCAACACCAAGATTGCTAAGTGGTGTAATAAACAAAGGTATGTGTAGGTGTGTGTAGTGTCTATACTGATACCATGGAATATTATACAGCAGGTAAAAGGAATGGGGTGGTCACAAGTCAAGGAGGACTATTATTTATTTTGTTTGAACTCCCTTCCTGAAAATACATTTTTATAGCCTGTATATAATTAATATAAAGCACTTTTCCTAGAAGGAATGCAAAGTAAGAAGGAGAACAAACAAATACAAAAACATGGGATATTGAGAGGAAGAGTCCATCAGAGAGGTGTCTGGATGAGCCTAGAGATAGCTTTTGCTACTTATGAGCTTTTTCTACAGGATGAGTTACAGTATTGTCCCCCTCGACACCTCCACTTCCTTATCTGATAACAGGGATCAGATAAGGAAGTGCAGATAACATCTGCATTTGGAGAGCCATCAGAAGTAAACACAAAGTGTGCCCCAGACCTAGCACAACTGGCAGAGTCCCTGTGCATCTGCATTTGTAACCAAAAAAGAAGTGGTAGAGAATATAAGTGGGTAGTAACAGAACATGCCTGAGCAAAGGGTATAGGAGCACACGGGTGAAGTGGCTGGTATGGATAGGTAGGAACGAACAAGGGAAGGCAGTTCAAGAGCCCCACACTCCCACCCTGCACTCACTGCAGTTTTCTTCATCGCTGCCATCCGGACAGTCCTCAAACCCATTACACCGGAAGCGGCCTATGATGCAGTGGATGCCACTGGCACAAGGGAAGAACGTCGGGCCGCATTTCGATTTTGCCTTGGCTGCAAGAGGAAAAAGAGACAAACAGCAAGACATCAGGTTAAATTTCCAACTAGTACATGTCCATCCCGCTGAGCATGCAAATGGGTCCTTTTACATTTACCTTGATGTCCCCAAAGGTTTCTTACCACCCCTACTGTCTGAAGCATTAACGTTGTAATGATGTGACAGAAAGGTGGTTGGTGTCAATAGAGACTGTAGTTATCAAATCACTTACTTATGAAGAGACTATGAACTGACATGCAAAAGGCAAGGACATTATACCCACTTATATAATGACTTGGCTCTGCTGAGTGGCCCCCTCCCACATCACAGTAATGGGTGATCCTGATAAGGTGCCTCTAAAAAGTGGTATAAATATAGGTCCTGAAGCTGAAGTAATGAGATACTTGCAGACTTCCTGCTTTCTGCAGAGTTGGGGAGACCAGTCAGATACCCCCACCCTGAGAACTGGCATCCCCTGCCTCCTGCAGTTGGACTGATGCCTCTGGCTCTGCACACTGGGTTCTTCCCACTCTGCATCTCTAGTCTCCTACACTTTGCCTGGAGGTTCATTACCTCCCCCCTCCCTTTTGCCTAGCAATTAAATTATAGGCTTATAGTATTGTGATGTGGATTCCCCCCATAAATTCATTTTGTGGTTATACGGCTTAAATCATAAGTGAAAGTTTCTGTTTCTCGGAAGTGAGCACACTAGAGATCCCAAACCTGACTGAACCACCACCCACCTCCGACACCCAGCCAGACCTAGAGACACATGCATCACCCTCCAGGGAGACCGCGGCTAACCCCGCTGCTTCCGAAGTCCCGGAGAGGCCAAACACAGCCCTCCCACACCAGCAGGGCTCAATCAAAATGTGCCGAGCTCAGGAATGAATAGGTAAGTACGAGGATGGTGGATGGAGCCTGCTCTTTGGGTGCTACTCAAAATTCATTCCCTGACTGGCAGAGTGATGGCGGTCTCCATTTAGCGGTGCCTGAATGCAGGGGTTAGTGTGATGGGTGTTTTACATAGGTTATCTCGTGGAATCCACCATGAGCTATTAACATAACAGGCTGTCCGCAGGAAGGGTCTGCTTGCAAGGTAGACGCTAGGGCGGGGGTCTGGGACCCTGGATTTGGGAAGGGTTCCCACTAGTCTCTCTTAAGAGTAGCTGATGTGCCTAAGGCATTTATGCAAACAGTATTGTTTATGCAGAACCCCTGTTTTTCTTCCAGGAGTCTGGAACTTTGGTACATGTGAGGCAGAGGGTGCGTGCATGACCAGCCCCCATAAAAACCCTGGAGACAGAGTTGCTGATGTGCTTCCTCAGCAACAAACATTTCACATGTGTTGTCACAACTTGTTGCTGGGGAATTAAGTGCATATCATGTGACCCCAGGAGAGGGAGAGGACTTGGAAGTGTGAACGTGGTTTCCACTGTGACTTCACTCCATTCATCCTTGGTTGTTTTGCTTTGGATCCTGTCATTGCAATAAATCATAGCTGTGACTATGACTGTTGGTTTCTATGAATTCTCCCAGCAAATCACCGAACCTGTTTGTTGTTGTTGTTTGTGGGGACCTCTCACAAAAATGGGTATGTTTCTTATCCCCACTTTACAGATGTGCTTTGAGAGGGAAATGACTTACCCACAGTCACACTAGAAAATCTGGTATTAGGGTGAGCTCCCCAGCACTCAAAATCTTGAAGTTGTGCCATCAACCAACTGGACTGCATTGCCTCCCTGCCGCAACCTGTCAATTCTCCAACAGAAGCCAGACTCCTGCTCAAAGCAATTCCTCTTCCACTTCTGCTGTACAAACAGTTTTAACAGAAACTGCTATACCTCGGGCTTGATTGAATGTCCTGCTAACCAAACAGCCCTGTGGGGTGATGTGCTTTCCTGTTAATGGTGCTGGCTGCTCTGGCTGACGGTTATGAGGTGTAAGAGCAGAGCAACTGCTGCATCCCAGGTAGCAAATTCTACCTGGCTCCCCTCTCATCTTCGGTCTTAAAGGCAGGACCCACTGGTCCTCAAGAAGGAAGGGCAATCTCTTTGGAACAAACAGGCAGTAAATTACCTCCATGTTCCTGCCATCAGTGACGTGCTAACTTTGGCAGCAGTTGATCCATAACCAACAGGGCTTTCCAGGCCTGGGACGTGTCTAGGTTTGAAAGATCCACATGGCTGTTTCCACTGGGAACTTCTGTAATGGTCATGGTGTGTTTGCCACAAGGGACACACTGGGAGAGTGTCCTGGATTTAAATCGTGACTCTATTTTTTATCATCAGGGAAAAATTTGTCCATACTGCTGAGTCAGATTCCTCATCAGTCCTACCTGATCGGGCTCTAAGAAGAATGCGATGAAATCATCTCCAGGATATGGCATCTAGTAATGGTTCAATTCATGGTAATGCTGAGGCTATCGTCATCATCATCACCACCACCATCACCAACACTATTCTTAATTTTTTTTACTCTTTTCTTTTTGTAGTTTATAGTATTTTAAAATTGATCCTTGGGCTGCTAATTTTTTTTTTTGTGAATACCAAAGTTTAAAATGCTCATTATAGAAGAAGATCTTCACAAATTCATGAGCTGATATAAAGTGGTTTCCAGGATATCCACTTACATTAAAAAAATACAACACAAAAAGTATGCAAATTATTTCTACCCTCCAGATAACAAAAGGATGTAAAAAACACATACGCATGTATTGACTCATACACAAAAGAAGCACAGGAAGCATAAAGGAGAAACAGAAGAGACTAGGGCTATTTTACCACTGTACCATCTCCTCACAAAACCCCACTTTACAGATACGAAAACTGAGGGCCAAAAACGAAGTCACTTAACAGCATAGCTAATCAACAGTCCAGGTTCAATCCCAGCTCTTGGCTCATCTGTCTCCTGCCTCCTTAGGTACTTCTAAGGCCAAGTCCAGCTCCAAAGGATGAAACTTTATGAGAAATAAAGAAAGACAAGAGTGAGAACATGAATGATTATAAACAAAACAGCTGCCATGCAATTAACTGGCTCTCTACTCCATCTTCGTGCCTTCTTCAAGAATCGCGAATGAGATACCCTGCCGGTCAGTTGCTCAGCTGCCGTCTCTGTCGGGGGGAGCATGTCCTGTTATGATTTACATCCACGCCGTCAGAAGCTTGCTCAGGCAACCACCGGGCGGATCACAGACGGCCAACCGAGTGCTGGCAGAGGCTCAGAGAAGTCAGCCACTGACGGCAGCTATCAGCTGTCCCCCATCTGCACAACTGGTTCTGAGGCAGAGAGGGGTTCTGGACAAAGTCTAGATTGTGCCCTCTTCAGCCCAATTTCCTCAAAGGGGACATTTCAGGATGAACCTGCAGCCCCAAACGGCCCTGTCACGGTGCACGGGGTGACTTCATTCTGCCGCAGGCTTTTCAAGGACTTGCTCCATGAACTTTCAAGGCGACAGCTCTCACTATCGGTGAGACGGGCAGCAGGGCTCCCCTGGGGCTGGGTTTATTTCCTGATATGAGGCATCCCCCTCCTTAGAGTCTGGTTGTCACAGCGCTGGGTTTCACAGATCCGTAAAATAAAAAGAATTTAAAACGACTTGGGAGTGAAGGAATAATTTAACACAGCTGCCAACTTTTTATTTTATCAGCAAGGACATAAGCAAACAAACCTGCCATAACCCCTAACTCACCACCACCCTCCAGGAACAATGTGTTAGCATCCAAACACAGGAAGAACATAGTCCTGGGCCAGCATTTGGGGACCATGCTGGAACCGATGGGGAAGCAGGAGTCTGGGGTCTCCAGGTGGTGATGTCCTCAGAACCTTTTCCCTTTATAGGTATCTTATTCAGTAACTGGTTTTCACCTTTCACAGATGGGAAAACCAAGACCCTGGAGGATAATTTGGGACTGAGCCAAAGACCCTAGCCATTCAGCATCAGATTGATCTAGAATCCAGTTCTCGTGTCCTTGATTCTAGTCTCTTTCAAGTCCCTTAACTTCTCACGGTGCCAATAGGTTCTAGGGAACTGTCAAGAGTGAGATGATGTATGACAAAAGAAGGTGGAATGACATGGTTTCACTCAATATCAAACACATTTGTTGTTTTCCCTCATCTTTACCATACAACATTGAGCAGAACCGCATTTGAGCACCTGCTGTATACATAACCCTTGAACAGCTCAGGTCTGAACTTCAAGGGTCCACTTATACTTGGATGCTCTCAAAAACAGACCAGGTAAACTCATGATACAGATATTTTCTCTTCCTTGCAATTTCCTTATTCACCCATCTTCTTTTTTCTAGCTTAGCTGACTGTAAGAATACGGCTAAGGATACCTTAGCTGACTGTAAGAATACAGTACAGAATATGCATAACATACAAAATACACGTTAATGGACTGTTTATGTTTTCAGTTAAGACTTCTAATGAATCGCAGGCTACCAGTAGTAAAATTTTGTAAACCAAAAGTTACACACTATTTTCTTTGGGAAGGACGGCACCTAACCCCTGGCTTTTTCAAGGGTCAACCGTATACTACACTTTAGGCATGGTGTCTGTTGCCACAGCAAGCCAATTCCACATCCTCAGGGGTCAAATTTAGGAGAGACCAAGAAAGGGGTTATGAGACTGAAAATCCCCCTAGACTAGTTCTAGACTAGAGCTTTCTAAGAGTTGGACAGAAACACTCTTTACCAGGTATCGTGTGGCCCGGGGATAGCATAGAGGGCCCACCCACAGGTCCTGGAGGCTGACAGGGGCCTGTCTGCCCTGGATACCCACCTGGTAGCACTCACACGAAAGAGCTGCAACGCCAGAGCCTCCCTGCTCAGGTGGACCAGCCGTGCGTGAGCTCAGCTGAGCAGACCTGCATCTCTCAGGCTGAGGCTACCCAACTGGCAAGCGCAACACCTCTCGCTGCAAGGACCCAGGCTCTGTCTTCCAGACCTGTGGCTGGCCAGATGAGCAACAGGAGTCACCTCCACGGCCTGCTCGCCTCCAGCTCCTGCTCCAGGATCCTGTGTGTGCCCCAAGCCGCCCCAAGAGCCAGAAGCACGAAACCGTAAACTCTTCTGCAAAATCACCACCCTTGCTTTTATAAACTGAGGCCATCACTCACTGTGAAAAACTCAAAGACAGAAAACATACAAAGATGAATGCAAACATTACCCCAAATTGCTGCCTCCTGGGAAACTCCACTGTCGCTGTGTTGGTAAACGCTGTCATGCAGGGTCTCAAAAACTAGAGTGTGTGAGTGCATAGCCGCAGGACCCACTAGAATGCAGCAAGCTGAAAGAGCATCGGAATTCTGCATTTTTATGTGACGGGCGGTGTCAACCTGCCGGTAGGACGGTTGCCTGATTCAGTGCTCTACCTCCACTGTGCCCAGGAAAGCGCCTGGCACATCAGCTATCCAGTAATTACTGACCGAATAAATAAAGAGAAATCTGAGCATACAGTTTTGCTAAAATACAAACCCATAAAACGAAACGCTCCTCTGAGACCTATTGTCATTTCTTTTTGTGTTAATAACTACAGGGCCACGCCAATACTTTTAAAAATAGCAAAGAGTAATTTTACTGTATCTAGGCACCCTAGGTCCCATTCTGGGGGACATTTGGACTGTTCTCAGTAAACAATGCACATTCAGGTACATTTATGTTTTACACTTGTCGCTGTCTAAGGTATACCCACGAGGTCAAAGGATATGCGCATTCCACATTTTGGTGTTCTTCATCATCGACTGCTGCCTCCCCGGGGCACTGGTGCTGTCTCCTGGCCACAGATAGCTATCGCAGAAGCTCCAGTCTTGACAGTACAAGACAGACTGACAACATAACATTCCCTGCTGGCAACCCCCACGTGCACAGGCTGGGAGCACCCCATTATGTGGGGCCCCCACATTATGTGGAGTGGGCACATCACTATTGCTGGAGCCTTCTCTTTCCCCTTCTCTTTCTTTCCTCATTTTACATCTGTGTATCTCATGACTGCAGAACAGGCGACATTCTCATCCAGACAAGAAACCACAACTCCTCTTTTTTACCTGTTTTAATTACTGCTGGGTGTGGGACATCCGTCTTTGCTAAATTGGCCTGCCTGGGTGTCACTAGCGGTGGCTCATGCCGAGTCCCTCCTTCCAGGACATGCTCCTTGAGCTGACTTTCCCCCTTGACCAGGGAACTAGCAAAGGCCACCTTCTGGCTCCGAGGACTACTCCACTCGTCAGTCCTTCTCCAGAATTCCCCATTCTCTATTCAGTGTTTCAGTGACCCATCTGGAACACAGTTCCATTTTCACAGTCCCCTTGTGAAAATGCAGATTCCTGGGCCTCTCTCAAGGAATCTGCATGCTCATTAAGTACAGTGGATCTCAAAGAGCACTGCAGTATGACCGCCCTACCTAGACAGCGTCTACCTAAGTCTTCCATCTAGAGAGCAAATGACTTCATCAGTCCTTTTTTCCTGCTGAAATCACTGTACCCACCCACAAAAACTGCGCAGATTGTTCCAAGAATACTGGCTACAGGGCCACTGTGTGCCCACTCTGACCATCACCCCTCAGGGCACATGGAACAGTCACATGAGGAAAATACCACAAAGAAAGCACAAGATTCAAAATAACTCTGTTTTTGTGCTCATATTTAAACAGTTGCTGTTATAGCCAAAAAAAAAAAAAAAAAGTCCTGGACTCCCTGGTGGCACAAGGGGTTGAGTCTCAATATAACGAAGCTACTGGCAGCTACTGCAACAGGAGTTCGATCCCTAGAGCTGACCCACATGGCACAACAGACCTCTTCTGTCTTGCCTGCTGCTCCCCTCAGCAGTGTATTTCTGTCAATCCACATGTTCTGTTGCCCACTCTGTCTCTGGTGAATCCTCTCACCCCTGAAGCTCTGCTGTGCACCCCAGTTCTTGTATGCATAAATAAAAATAAATCTTTTTTTTAATAAAAGCCCTTTTAGAGCTTTAAGAATTTACAATTCATCTCTGCATAATGAAACATTGGTCAAATGGGTCAAAAAATCCCCTTCTTTGCAAATAACAAAATATTTCTGAGCTCCTACTATCTGCCAGGCACTGGGAGTTGTGTGGCTATTCAGCAGTCCCTTATCCTGATAACCAAGGATTGACAGGTGCATGAACCTCTGCATGCAGTGCCAAGGGTGCCCTGAAGGGGGAGCTAAAGGACACCTAATCAAACTGGGGAGGCTAGAGCTGTCAGAACAGGCTTCTCAGAAGAAAGTGGGCTCAGTGGATACAAGACATTCATACCTGAGGTGGCAACTAATGTAACCGTCTAAGTCCTTAGTCATTTATATATTCATTCCACTAATGTTAATTCATGAACTCTGTGTCATACCTGCAAAGAACGAGGGTATATAGGAGACAGCTACACCATGGATGGAAGCTTAGTACTGGTAGATAATGGAGTATAAAGACTACTGCAATAGAGGGAACAGTCTGTGCAATGGCCTGGAAGTAAGGTGGCAAGGAAGAACTGCCAGAGGGTCAGTTCTGGCACCATTAAGAAAAAATAAAACCTTATTTCTCACAAGAAATGTGCTAAGAATTAGCTGTGATTCAGCTCACACAGAAGATGTGAGAATGATAAGTGCTAAAGTATAACTCAGAAAAAAATCAAATCATAAAATTTACATAATTTGAAACAACATGCACAACCTCAAAATGAATGTCCAGATGTGGCCTGCCCGGGTAAAGAGTTTGCCAAAAGTAATGGATTTAAGGGATCTGAAATTGTTACTATATTTTGTTTCCTGGTTCATTTTGTAAAAAGCCAAACTGGTTCCTTTTAAAAGTCAAAAATGACTTTATGCTGGGGCCAAAAAGGCAAAAAAAGCCTTATAAAAACAACAGACTTTTAAAAAGCAATATGCCTGAATTTTCTAAGTCGGGGAGGGGGGAAAATTGGTCTTTCATGTGGTCCCAGAGCCAAGCCCAGAAAGCCAGATTTGTGCCTGGAACTCAAGGCTTTGCAAATTCATTATTGCTTGAGCAAAAGAGCCCTTTGCTTGTTCCAGCAGTTCAGTTCCACAGGATGACTAGAGAGGACTCTAAGTTTTATTAACCAGATATTGCAATGTATTTTTTCTTCCTAAAATACCCACATCAGTTGTCTCAAAGATACAACTGGTGGGTAGAGACAACAAAAGACCACAACTAATTTGAATATGAATACAGAAAGAAGGTACCTAGTTGAAATAGTTTTGCCAGAAGATTCTCTGAGAGAAAAGTCTTTCTAAACATCTCCTCCTTCATTAGAATAAAAGTCAGGGGGGCTAAGAGGTTAGAAGAGCTTAGAGTTTAGAAGTGTCTAGGGTTTGGACCTCCCTGGTGGCGCAGTGGGTTAAGCAATGCACTATGAAGCAAACCACAGCCACTACAGCATGAGTTTGATCCCTGAGGGGACCACATGGTGCAGCAGACCTCTCCTGCCTCACCCGCTGCTCTCCTCAGCAGTGTTTCAGTCAGTCTGCCTGTTCTGCTCCCCACTCTGTCTCTGGTGAATCTTCTCACCTCCCTGGACTCTGACCTGTACCCCAGCTCTTATATGCATAAATAAATAAATCTTAAAAAAAAAAAAAAGAAGTGTCTAGGTTTCTATCCCAGGTTGCTACCTAACAGCTGAGACCTTGGACAAGTCACTTGTTTTCACTAAAACAGACACGAAGACAGCAGCAACCTCAGGAGCTGTCAGGAAACAGTAAGAGATACTGCATATAAAGAAAACTGCAATACTGCTTGATATCCAAGAGAGACCTTCACATATATGGCTGCTCCAAAGAAAAGTGAGGTGGAAACTAATGTAATGTTTAGATTGTCTAAGGCCTTACTCTTTCAGTAATGAGTTTCATTAATGTTAATTCTCAGACTCTTTCTGTGCCTGACTTAGGACCAAGTGTAGGGGTGTCAAAGAAGCAAACATAACTTCTCCCTGTAAAAAGTTACGTAAGGAACACCTGGGAGGTGGGGAGGGAAGGGGAGAGGCAAAGGGGAGGAGGAAGATTATGAAAAAAGAATGAAGCAAGGAAGGAGGGAGAGAGAGAGAGAGAGAAGGGAGGAAGGAAGAAAGGGAGGGAGGGAGGGAAGAGGGTGAGAGAGAGGGAAGAGGGAAAGAATAGAAGGGTGAAGGGGAAGAAAAGGACAATACACAGATTACTGTAATGAGATGGAAGAAATGCTATATAAACTGTATAAACATTTCTTTCTACACTGTATTATAGTAAAGTAGTCACATATCAGCTTGCCTAGCTTTAAACACTGGTTCCACTGTCTACTGGTTCCATGATTTATGTTTATTTCACTTCTTGGTGCCTAAATTCCTCATCGAGAAGTGAAAATATTAACAATATCCACTCTTTTGGCTTGCTCTGAGAATTCAATGAGACAATATAATTGCTTACAACTCTTCTGGAACACAGTGAATACTATATTAGCTACGTTATATCTATTCACATTTGCTATTGTTTGATATTATATGATACAGTATGTGTAGTGATGGTTATACAGTATTATTACACAGTATTAGCTATTACTACTGTTATTCGGTATTATTATTTTCAAAGTTTCTGCCCAGCAGCAAATGCTCAATTAATATGTAAATGACTAAAGCACAAGAGGAACTCAGCAAGAGTGTGACTGAAAGGCTGATTTCACAAAATAATATGCAGAATTATTTTCAATAGCAAAAATTTGGAAACAAAATATCAACAGATGAGAGGATAAAGAAGATATGGCATATATACACAATGGAATACTACTCAGCTATAAAAAATGAAATCTTGTCATTTGTGCCAACATAAATAGATTTGGAAGGTAGTATGCTAGGTGCAATAAATCAGAGATAAAGACAAATGCAATGTAATTCTATTGATATGTAGAACATAAAGAAAACTAATGAATGAACAAAACAAAGCAAAAACCAACTCTTATTTACCAGGGGAAGGGGGAGGTGGGAAAGTCAAATAGGTAAGAGGGGCCAACTATATGAGTGGATGGGAAAATACAATTTTTGTGGTGATTATCATGTAGTGTTTACAGATGTTGAATTATAATGCTGTATACTTGAAACCTCTGAATTTATATAATGTAATAAACCAGTGTTACTTCAAATGAAAATTACTTTTCTTTAAAGGTGTGCCTCACTTAAGACTGGGAACTAGGTACCTATGTCAGTAGAAAAGGAGAGGAAATGGCAGTCCAGGCAAAATGAATGACACGAACAAATATTTAGTTGTGGTAGACTGGCTGATCCAGAAATCTCAGAGAAGTTCAAGCATCCAGAACATGGAGTACGTAGCAGAATGAAGGCCGGAAGAAAGGCAGACAGGAATCTGGGTACTTAACTTGGGAGGCAGTGGACATCTTCATGAAGAAAGTGATGTGACAGATTTGTTTTTTAAAAAGAAAATTTTTATGGACTCACAAGGATATTATGAAGCTATATAAGTCAAGGAAATATCCTCCTTACTCCCAGAAAAAGCCCTAAGGGAACTGAAAGAGCCAAGTCTATAATATTCTTTAGGTTTTTAAGAAAAAATGCACTATCAACGATAAAGGAATTTAAAGTGCCTATCATAACCTTTTAAAATAATTTTATTATTGAAAATGACAGGGGGAAAGACAAAACAAATTGCCGAGTTAGGGATTACGACATTCTTATAACCTAAAGGGCTTTTTTCAGGTTATTTATTGTGGCTATTTATAATGTATATGCATATGTGTATGAAGGTACATTTGTACTAGTATGATATATACATATATATGACATACCACATATGTACACACATGCAATACATACACAAAACACATACACACACAGGAATATTAATTCCAGAGAATCCATTAGCAGGAAACCAAAACTATTCCAACCAACTCTTTTATAGGCAAATCTTAAGAGGAAAACAGCTCTAAAAAGATAATAGATAAATGTAGGTCAAATAATTTAGCCTCCAGAGGTCTTTTGCTGCTTGGAAGAAAAGCTTCCTGACTATGGATCAGAGTTTCTGCAATTAGGAACAGATGTGGGAATGTATATGGACAAAACAGAATGGCATCCATCTTAAAAAGAGTACGTTATCCAACTTCATAAAAGGTGACAGATATCCAAGGGACAATTCTTAAGAAATGGGGGGAAAGTGGAAAAAAAATAAAGGAAATAGGAATGTGAAAATCAAAGATAGTTGATAAGTTTGAAAAAAGGCAAAGAATCCATTCTAGACAATTTCCCATCTTGTTGAACAATGCACCTTTGCCAAAAGGTTTTAACTTTCAGAATCTGCATCCTCTCCTACCTGAGGGGCCCCTGACAAAAACAGAGACTCTTCTTACAACACTCACTTCTGGGCATGTTTGTTACTTTAGATTTGAGAAAAGGCAGCTCCTGTCTTATTATCTTTCTAGAAGTGTCTCTGTCAGTCCCTCTTACCTGCCCATCTCCACACAATCCCCCAGAGATCAGGTTTTTTCTCCTTAATTATTACTACAATGTGGCAAAAGGCAAAAAAGAAAAGCCTATGATGTGAGGATTAAAGGTGGTGATACCACAGGACAAGAGTTTTTCATCCAGAGACATTAGGCATAATCCTTTGTTGGGTAGTGTCAACAGAGCTCAGGGAAAGAGGCAAGAAGAATTCTGGCTGCTCTGACAGGCTAAGCAAGAGAGGATTTATCTGTCGTGAGGTGACCTGGTATTTATGAAAACAGTACTTAACCTATCACAAATCTTGCTTCAGGACAGGTTTTCACCAAGACACCCAGAGGTTTCCAAGAGGCCTTGAATAGCAGTCACAGAAAACACATAATCCCATGGATATCATCTCTTGGGAGCTGGAGACTTGCTTTAAAGACAAAATATGAATCCTCAGCTTCTACCTTGTCTTAGAAGAGTTGTGGCCCTTAATACTGATTACACATTCAAGTACTATAAGAAACTTTAAAAGTACCCCAAATCAAGATGTACCCCAGGGTGGGGATGAGAGTGCATGGAACAAGGCGGAAAAACTACCTGTGGAGTGACTAATATCAGACAAAAAGTGTTCTCAAAGGCAAAGAAATGGTCAAACCATCAGGAATTACATGCACATAATCACATGCACCTAAAAACCGCTACAAAATACATAAAGCAAAAAGAAAAGAAAAGAAAATGACAGAATTGAAGGGAGAAACAGACGTTTAAACAATAATAGTTGGAGACTTCACTATCCCACTTTTAATGATGGGTAGAATAACTAGGCTGCAGGTCAAAAAGGAAACTGGAGACATGAGCATAAACCAGTTACATCAATCAGATGCCCTTAGGTCTCTTCATCCAACAACAGGACTCATATCCTTCTCAGGTGCACAGGAAACACTCTCCAAGATATTCCAAATGTTAGGCCAAAAAACAAAACTTGTAAGTTTAAAAGAAATGAAATCATACACCATATGTTCTCCAGTCTCAATGGGATGAAATTAGAAATTATTAACAGAAGGAAATTTGGGGAATATACAACTATTTGAAAATTAAACAACACAAACTTAAATAGCCAAAAAGTCAAAAAAGAAATCACAAATAAGATTAAAAACTACGTGGAGACAAATGAAAACAAAAACACCACACACCAAAAGTTATGGGATGCAACTAGAGCAGTACTGAGAAGGAAGTTTATAGCAGTAAATTCCTATACTTAAAAAAAAAAAAAGTTAGAATCACAAAAAATCTCATTTTAAGCAAGTTTAGCAAGGTTGCAGAATTCAAGCTGAATCTGTAACTATCAATTGTATAGCTTATACATTAACAATCAACAGTCAAAAATAGAAATTAAGAAAATAACTCCAAGGTCTTCATGGTGGCGCAAGGGGTTGAGCATCGCACTGTCGTGCTTCTGCAGCCACCGCAGTGCCAGTTCAGTCCCCAGTGAGGAGAATCTACATGGCACAGCAGACCTCTGCTGCCTTGCCTGCTACTCCCCTCAGCAGTGTATTTCAGTCAATGTTCCTGTTCTGCTGCTTCCCGCTCTGTCTCTAATGAATCCTCTCAACCCCCCTGCCTCTGGCCTGTAGCCCAGCTCTTGTAAAAATAAAATCTTTAAAAAAAAAAAAAAGAAAATAACTCCATTTACAATGCAATGGAAGAAAATAATTCTATTTTGATACAATAGCACAAAAAAGAAGAAAATAATTAAAAATAAATTTTAACATTAGAAATTCAAGACCTATACAGTAAAAACCACAAGACACTGTAGAAGGAATTGAAAGACAACCAAAATAAATGGAAAGACATCCCATGTTCATGGATTGAAAGATGAAATTTTGATCGGAAGGATTTTCCAAATTGACCTACGGAGTCAATGTAATCAGAAGTTCAGAAGTCTACAGCTGGCTTCTTTGTAGAAACTAACAAGCTGCTCCTCAAGACATGAAAATGCAAGGGACTCAGAATAGCCAAAGCAATATTGAAAAGATTCTCAATTTCAAAATTCACTGCACGAAGCTAGTATAATGAGTACAGCATGGTATTGACATAAAGATATACACACACATCAGACAAAATATCCACATGTCAAAGAACAAGGTTGCACCCTTACATTCCATACAATGATATAGTATTAGTAATAAAAATCAATGAAGTCCTGATAAGTAAAACAACATGGATGAACCTTGAAAACATAATATTAAGTTAAGGTACTAGACACAAAGGGACACATATTATATGATTCCATTTACAAGAATTGTCCAGAATAAGGAAATCCGTAGAGGCAAAAAATAGATTAGTGGTTCCCAGTGACTGGAGAGGGAGGAATGGGGAAAAACTGTTAATGTGTATTGGGCCTTCTTTGGAGGAGATGCAAATGTTCTGAAATTACATAATGGCAAATATGCATAATGCTGGGAATCTATCTAAATACAGAATCAAAACATTCTAAAACGCCTAAGATCCATAACAAATGGTCAGGAATCACATCTAAGCAGGGTGGTGACATCAGAAATGAAAAAGAGTTGCTCTTTTCTAGGAAGATACTAAATTGGTCAAATTTCTCCCCCATTCTCCTGGTCTGCTCCTCAGACAACCTGTGGTTATAAGGGAATGCAAGGGAGTGAGTACAGTGATCTCTCATTATCTGTGGAATACAAGTTGAAGGCCTCCACGAATAACAAAATCCAGGGATCTGGAAGTCCTTTACATAAAAATGGTATAATATTTGCATAAAACTTATCTACATCCTCCCACAAACATGAAAGCATCTCCAGATGACATATAACACCTATGTAAATAGATGTTATGCTGTATTATCTAGTGAATAATGAAAAAATATTCTGTACAGGCACTGCACTGTACACCTAACCACACAGCAGTCATTTTGCTCTACGGTTAACTGAATCTGATGGTGTGAAACCCGCAGATACAGAGGGCTTACCTTACCTGTTGGGTAGGCCAAGGATGTTTCAAAACATCTAACAATGCAAAGTAATTACCTCACCCCAAAGATCAATAGGTTAATGCTCTTGAAAGTCTGCTTTTCTGATT
Organism: Galemys pyrenaicus; assembly: GCA_019455555.1. Lineage (NCBI taxonomy): Eukaryota > Metazoa > Chordata > Mammalia > Eulipotyphla > Talpidae > Galemys > Galemys pyrenaicus. Next base: position 2,298,594 of record JAGFMF010011862.1, read on the forward strand.
TAAAGAAATTATCTACATTAACTGTAAAGAATAAAGGATCAGGAATCAGACAGAATTTCTACAAATGCTGGTTCCACTCCTTAAGAGCATCATGACCTTGGTAAGTTACCGAACCACCCTGGGCTTTACCCTCATCTGAAAAATGGAATGATAAACCCAACCTTACAAAGTAATTGTGAGGATCAGAGAAGAAGCTGACACCAAGAAGGGCCAAGCGCTTCTATTACTGTAATTACTGTTTTTGGTTAAAGCGCTAAAGTGGCTTACTCTAGGAAATGGGTGACTGGGTCACCCTAAAATAGGAGTTTTCTCCAGCAACAATTAGAATGTAAATTGGGATATTTTATGAGCTAATAAGTATTGAGACATAACAGTTGACATTCCTCACTACTATATTATAGTCTAGACAAGGAGGGACTGGCCGAATGCACTGTTGCCATAGTAATGAAAAGTTTCTGAGATTCTGATGAGTCTGATTCATTTTCTTCCTTGGGAATGCTTTCTTTTCGTCAGTCTGGACTTTATGTACATGCCCAGTGTACAACAGTGGAGCCTTTTTCACCTAGGAGACCTAATATCTTTCTGTTGCTCAATAACCAATTTACTGGCGTGAAAATAGGCAAGGAAAACAGGGAAGGATGACAGCCTGTCATTTGCTATGAGTCTGTAATTGAGCTCCATGGTTAGTGGTGGACAGGAATGTTGCATAAGACACACTAAGCCACCCAGTGCCTTCTAACACTTCCACTGGGTCAGACACTAGCACAAGAGTGCCTCATTCTTGCTGTGAGAGAAGAGGATTTAAAAAAAAAAAACTAACACTAAGTACTTATTATGTACCCTGGGCTTTCCTTCACTTTACCCAATTTACACTCCTCCAAATAGCTATGAGGCACAAATGGTCACCACGATCAAAACAAAGAAACCTGAGACTCAGATTAAATAATCTATCCAGGTATACTCTTTCTATATAAATATACTTATTTTCTTCATCTCCATTAATAAATTATTTGAGATGGTGTAGGGGAAAATAGTGAAAATGAGAAAAAAAAATGTTATGGGGAAAGCAGAGAGAGAAGACAGTAGACAAAATACATTCTGTAAAGCACTGCATGATCACCATCATCAAGGTTCAGATTTTCATCTGAGTTTCCTAGCGGCCAAAGCAACAAAGCAAACAGATCAAGGGTCTAAACATGAAAACGTCACCACTATGAGAAAAGAGTATTTTTTAGTACTTTCTCCTCATTACATACAAATAAGTCACAAAATGTGAATTGTCACAAAATCTGAACCCAGATCAGATAAAATCCAAGACCTGCCAAAACAATCCTAACATGAAGAATGGGTCATAAGGCACCATTTCCTCAACAGTGTGGAGGAGTAAGACTCAGGCGAGACTCTTAGTTCAGACCTGAGCTCTGCCCCATTAGAGCCACATAACCTTTGACACGTGACATAACCGGTGTCGAGCGTCCTCCCTGTCAAGTAGAGATGATGATAAGGGTCCCCAAGGTCACTTCCATGATCCCATTACGGGGGGATAAAGAGTAAACCCTTTAGAGCACTTCTTGGCTCCACTCTGTACGTGTAAACTATGCACATTCTCATCACAGGTTACTGATAACTGGTTATGTGTCAGGCATTGTTCAGGTGTGGATGCCACAGGGTGGGGAGGACTCACCCTCGTGGAGTTCTAATGAACTAATCACAAATGAGACAGTGCTTAAGGGCGACCTGGAGAAGATGAGGTGGTGCATGTGTGGATAGTCTGGAACATGCAGAAGCAGTTCAGGTAGAGGGAAAGGACAAGTGGCAGCCAGCCAAGCAGAGGTGGGAGAGCAGTGCAATCCACCCAGAGTATCTCAGGACCATGCAGAAGACTGGAAGGAGCAGAAGGAAGGGCATCCAGGCAGGCTGGGAGCAGAGGGGACAGGGCGAGAAGCAGAAGCCAGGTCAGGGAGGGCTTCCATACCTGGTGAAGGAGCTTGGGTTTGATTCCAGGTGTGAGGGTTAGGGTTATAGGAGTGATTTTACCTGATTTCTCTTTTTAGAACATTTCCCAGCTGCCTGGTGACGAACAGACTAAGGACGGAAGGCAAGAGCAGGAAGACCATCCATGAGGTGACAAGAGAGCCAGTGGGGGGAGGAAAGGGGAGAGCCGTGAACAGACACAGAAGCCTCTACACAGGTGTGTGGACACGCGCGCTGGCACCTGGGCTAGAGAACCCTGCTACGGGATATCCCTCGGTGTCTCTGGTTTCTACCATGACTTGCCAGCAGCACCTCCCGTTGTGACATTAGAAGTGTCTCCGGATGCTGTCACGGCAACCTCGCTAGCCACTGCCTTAGAGGGGGAGCTGACAGCACTCAGCAGTGACTCGTTAGGACGGGAGCAGCTAGTCCAAGGCAGGCCTCGAGGACGACTCAGGTTTTAGATGATCTCAAACACTCAGCGCGCCGCCCACCAGCGGCCCAGCTCACGCCCTTGCCTGTTATTCAGTCACTCATGGCTCCACCGTCACCACAGCCGGCGGCAAGGATGCAAACCGACATAAACAGCCGCAGTCTAGTGGAGACACACATCTAAGTAAGTCCCGTTCCTGAGACTAAGGAGGAACAAGAAAGAGGACAAGGCCCTTTGCTGCTGGAGGAACAGGGAGGGCGTGCCCAAGGAGGCTGGTAGGCTGACCTGAGAGGGCAGAGGCAGAGACGGGGGAAACAGCACATGCAAAGGCACGGGGGTATGAGACAGGATAGCAGTGAGGCGTGTGGAAGCAGGAGGTGGGGCCAGGCCGGGGGGCTCTATAAGGTACATTTTGGAGTCTCCTTGACCCTCTGGAGGACCCAGGGGCCACTGGAGGGCAGCTGTCATTCCTATTCCTTATTACTAGCAACTGAAACACTCCAATTGCCCACAGCACACCAGCCCAGACACCTGGCCCAGACGAAGTGCTTGCTCCTCCCCCAGAGGAGAAAGCTGCAGCCGAAGGAAGTCAATGACTTGCACAAGATTCCGTGGCTGGCAAGGGGCAGAGCCAGGATCTGAGCCAGGCTGCTGGCTCCGGAGTCCTCTGCCTTCCAGTAACATGAACTGATGTGTGGCTTAGGAAGGCCTTTCAGGAAATCAGTATTTGGGCACCGCCAGTTTATGGGGGTGGATGAGATCTCCGAGAGAGGATGTGTTCGAGGGGAGGGACAAACTTCATTTCCCGGACAAATGATAACCAAGGGACACTGACCCAGAGGGGCTCCCTGGGAGGTAGTGGGGCAGCCAGGAAAGGGTGGGGTGGGGTCCAGTGAGCAGAGGCAGCAGGTGGATGAGGTCACGAGTGGCTTGGAGGCCAGGTGGGGCTGTGCTTCTGGCACCTGCTGGATGTGACAATTACTAGTTTCCTGGTGATCTTCCCCAGCACAGTTGCAACCAGATGCAAAAACCAGATGACAGAGGGCCAAGGAGTCATGGACGGGACACAGCAAAGGAGAAGACAGAGCAGTGGCCACAGGACTCTGGCTTTCGGGAATGTCTGAGGTCCAGAAAAGCCTAAAGACAAGGAGCTAAAGGGGTAACATGGCAAGACTTCCCAGACCTGAGCATAAGTCACGCCACCTGGAGAAAATGGACACAAATGTCCTGTAGCTCCACCCAGACCCATGACACAGTCTTTTCCAAGGTAACCTCAATCCACAGATGACTCCAACCATCACAGAGTGTTAGGAACCACCGGGCCGGGGAGTGTTTTTCATAACATGGTCCCCGTAACACCTGCAGCGTCTCTCCAGATCTGCTGCTGGGAGCCTCCCAGGAGGGTACTGGGATGCTGCTTACTGAGGACTCTGGGTGGTTCTGAGCAGCCGGCCTGGACCCATGGACTCCACCTATCTCTGCTCCAAGCGTAGACCTCAGATCAGCAGCAATGACAACACCCTGGGGGCTCGTCAGAGATTCAGACAGTCAGTCTTGCCCCACACCCACTGAATCAGAGTCTGTCTTTTACCAGGATCCTCCTGCCTTTCCAAAACAGCAGACCCTGGATCAGAATGGAGGGAGGGTCTTGGGGGTGAGGGGAGAGGTAACCTTCTGCCAGGCCTGTTCAGGGAAGAGTGTCCTGAGATTTGTCTGCTGCTGGTTTTTATGAAACACAGCCGAGATGGCAGGAAGAAACGGTCACATACTGTTCTGTTGTTTCCAGGCCCTGCTGCACCCTCCAGGGTCAGGGAGCAAAGTCGGGATGACTGCAGACATCAAAGATGCAATCTTTTCTTGGAAGATGGGAAAGTGTTGCCTAGGACACTCGATCTGCATTCCCCTCCAAGAATGCCCCCCAGCTCCCACTGAACCCTGAAAACCTTCCTCTGCAGAGATTGGCCCTGGCATATGCTGACCTGCAGGGGGCAGTACAGTCAAACCGGCTTCCTTCAAAACCTGGCTGGGCCACCAAGCTTTGCCCATTTATTTAACTTGTGGAAGCCTCAATTTGTTGTTTGTAAAATGGGGGTTCTATCAAAGCTTACTTGGTGAGGCAGTCGTGAGATGCGACAACATCTGTGTAGAGCGTTGGGCCCAGGGTCTGGTGGTGTTCAAAGTTCCATCTTCTGGATGTGGTACATATACACAATGGAATATTATTCAGCAATCAAAAATGAGAAACTAGGGACATTTATAGAAACATGGATGGAACCAGAAGGAATTATACTCAGTGAAACAAGTCAGAAGGCAAGAGAAAAATATCGGATGGCTTCACTATTAGGAGGAATATTAAAGAACAACAGCAACAACAAAGAATAAGCTCAAGGAATTGGGCAATTATAACCAAAAGCAAACAAAAACTCAACAAGACCAAAAAGCCAAGATAAACCAAAGGGACCATGGGGGGAGGGGGAAGGAGGGGAGGGCAAAGATGGGGATGAGGGGAGAAAGAACACAAGGGACGGAGGTGATGGTGCACGGGTGGAATGGTGGTGGGCACTCCCTGGAGAATACAAATCATGTCAAATATAATTAATTAAATAAAAACAAAAAACAAAGTTCCATCTTCTGACCTCACCAGACCCACACATGGGATAGGCACTTAGAGCCTCTACCATTCTGCATGAGCCTAAACCCACCTGAACACGTGCCGTGTGCTGTTCTGCATTTTCACAGGAGGGCATTTCCTTTAGACCATACACATCTGTAGTGGTGAGGGGACTTGGCGTTGGGAAAGTCACTTTGCAGGTAAGAAAACTACGGCAAAGCCAGCTCTTTGCACCAAAATACACCAGCCAGGAAGACCACAGGCTAATCCTCTACAGGGCTTCCACTTTTCCTCTGCGTACAGGCGCCAAGGCTGCGTAGGCACCGTGTGACGTGTGACGTGGGTCTGCCACCCCGTGGGACTATGCTACACACAGAGACTGTCCCTATAAGCCTGGAATTAAACAAAGCAGCTGCTGAAGCTGCCAGGTGCCCTCTGTTCCTGAACATGAAAGCCCCTTGTTAGCCCCTGCGTCTGGTCTTTAAATCCAAGCAAAATATCAGGATACAGTGACGGGGCAGATGATAATAGGTGTCTATGCAAAGGCTTAAAGAGAGAAAGGCTCTTCAGAGGTCACATCCCTTGGGACCCAAGAAAAAGGAGAGAAACTAGAGGACTACTTCTTTGCCCTCAGAAGATGATTAATTAATAGGGCAGAATTAGGATCGGGGAGGATATAAAAAGGGAGATACGAGGTCAAGTTGTTAGAGCAAATCAGTCGGGGCCCCCTTGAAGAGTCCTGAGGCAGAGGCAGAGGGAGAGTTACAGAGAGTGAGAGCCGACTCCTGCTGAGCAATCCTGTCTGGCTCCTTGGTAAGAAATACAGCTCAGAGACAGGAGGAGTGTTAGAGGGAGACAAGGAAGTAAGGAAAAATGTGTCCCCGCAGGTTGCTGGATATAGTCCTTGTTGTCTCCTGGGTTCATTCAACAAATGGGTACTGAGCATCTTCCACATGCCAGGAGCTGACATGGTTTGGTGTGAGGATAACAGGACGAAGATGCATGAAGGACTTTCCTTCTCCTGGCTATCCTGAAGTTTCTAATGTCATTAGGGGGAAACGATGTCCCAAACCAACTCCACATTAAATAGGTTTTATGGCCTTCACCCCAACCAAGACATCCAAGACACCAGGAACTACAAATCCCATAATGTCATCATCAATGAAGAGAGGATTGCTGGGACCTGAGGGTGGAGTTAAGCAGCCAGGTTTGGATAAAACCAGACAAGTGGGCCTTGGGGGTCACTTGGTTCTTTCCACCTCTCAGCTTGCTATGGGGATTCCAGCTCAGCGGAACTGGTAGGATGCATTCCTGAACTTATCTCCCTCTTTCTCCGAGTTATTCATTCCTTCACTTCCCTTTTTTTTTTGAAAATAAACCCTTTATTAACTTTTTTGTGTGTTTGCAGCTAAGTGCTATTATAAGTCACTTTTAAGCATGTGGTTGAGGACCCAGAGTCAGGCAACCCATTTTACATCAGGCTTCTGGGAGATATGGTCATAGAATGAGAGGTATCCATCCACCCACCCACCCACCCACCCATCCATCCATCCATCCATCCATCCATCCATCCATCCATCCATCCATCCACCCATCCATCCACCCACCCACCCATTCACCTTCATTCTTTTTCAGCAGCAGCAGCAGCAGCTTCTGCTAGTGTTTTACAGTTCTGCACTTCTCTTTAAAAGGAAGACAAGAAACAGGATGATGTCAATCTTGTATAACCAATAGATCTGGGGAAATGCCCAGAAAGTCATTTTTTACATTTTTCACATAGAAGGAAAGGTGGGCTCGGGAAGGTAAAACCGCATGCCCTAAGTTCTAGAAAGGGTCAAGAACAGAAAAGAGTCTGCTTTCCTCCTCTGCTATGCCGGGGCAGACCAGACTACCCAAGAATTCACTCACAGAGGCGCTGTTTTATTTTTTAAATTGTTCGCTGTGCTTTGATTTTACTCATGCTCTGCAGTCATCATCGGGTAAATATGATATTGTTCTTATGTAATTTTCCTAAAGGTCAGCCCTAAATATAAGACTTTAAGGAGGACTACTGACTGGCGGGAGAAAACGCCTGGCAGAATCAGTAAATTAAGTGATGAAACAAATCTGCCTTTGTACTCCCACTGTCTGGAGTGAAAAACAAAATATTTTTGAAATGCAGAGCACGAAGGGGAAACCTGGCACAAGAACGAGAACATTAAAGAGAAAGCACAGGGAAAGTGTGTTTCACATATGCATTGTTTTCCTAGTCGTTCCCACTTGCCAAAATTTGGTTTGCATCAGAGTATGATTATACAATCCACAGCTTATGTTTTCTTCTGAAATAGGTCCTGCAGAGCAAAGGGAAGAGTGCTGATGGATGCTTCGGGAACCTTGTCCTTGAGTTTTTCCATGGGCATGGCTGATGGCTAGCATTAGGACGACTGCAGCAGGAAGGACCCAGATTTTTTGGGGGTGCTCATACGGTGTTTCCGGCAACCCTGACAGTAACTATAGAAGTCTGGCTCCGAAGGGCACATGTCTCACTGGCAAGGTCAGAGGCCCATTGGCAAGCTAACGGTACCCAGGGAGATCTTCCTGGCATCACCTGGAAACTATAATATATGCGACCAAGAAAAGGTCTGCTCTGCCGACTGAGCAACTCCCTTCCAGGGTCCAGGAAGAGGATACGAGGCAGCTCACCAATCACTTCTGGTTAGCAGGCACCATGCTAGAGCAGTGTGCTTATGTCCCCAAACTCATCCCTCAACAGGTAGGGCGACCTCTCCAGGCACACGGCCAGCACTTAGTGAGGCAGGAAACTGAAAACATCATCAGCCTGAGGATTCGGAAAAAGAGGAAATCCATGGCACCTAAGGCACCCCACTGCGACCACTAAAGAGATCCAGAAAGCAGGCTTGGGCTCGTTGTAAGAAATAAGTTTCTGCAGTATGGCAGTTCCTCAATCTACTAAGAATGGAACTTCCATAGGACCCAGCAATCCCACTCCTAGGAATATACCCAAAAGACACAACTACACTGATTCAAAAGAATACCT
>JAGFMF010011862.1:2306852-2323846 GCA_019455555.1 Galemys pyrenaicus
ACAAGAAAGAAACAAAAACCAAAAATGAAAAGACAAGGACAAATTGGGGACACTTGGTGGGGAGGGAAGAGGGGAAGGGTGGAGGGCAGATGGGAGCACGAGGGACTGAGGTGATGGTGCACTGGTGTTACGGTGATGGGGAATACATGGGGATTACAACTGCTGTCAAATATATGTAAATTAAAAAAAATTTATATTAAAAAAATTTTGAAGACGCTCAAAAAAAATATATATATAGTTATCTTCCATAGACCCAGACCTTTCCTTACTTTGTTGTTCCTCACTTAACATTGTTTTTGTCTTTTAATTCCAACATCTTCATTGTTTTAAATCTGTTTCTATTAATTAATTTTCCATCCTACTATGGAATCAGGTTTCCTGCCTCTTTAGATGCCAGATTTTGTGCCTTTCACATGATTTTAGTGCTTGGTTTTTATTGCATTCCTTCAAATAGTATTAAAGTTTGTTCTGGTGTAGAGTTAAAAAAAAAAAAAGAAATAAGTTTCTGAGTACTCCTGTGCTCAAAAGGGAGTTTTGTTCTGGACAATTGTGAAGCTATTTTTGGAATCCCAGATATCAAGAATAGACTAACAAGGTGGGGGGGGGGGGTGTGAGAGGGCTTCTTGGAGATCAGGTCCAGAGGAACTCAACTCTTTTGTCTGTTTACAGTAGAACACTCCGTGAAAATGAAATTGTATACAAAGTACATCAGGATGTTAAAAAGACAAACCTATAGCTGTGTTGCTGTCACATGAGAGGGTCTGAGTCCAAAGCCCCTTTTTGCTCTGCTGCCTTCCTCCCTCCTGTGGCCCTAACCCTTGGCATTCCAAAGGACAGTTTGAAACACCCATGGGAATCTCACCCCTCCCCTTGGGTATAGAAAATCTAGAATCAACCAGCAAATCCCCAGTCCTCCTATGGCAGATAATCTATGCCCTCTCCACAATGGCTTCTATGATCTAAGCAGCCCTCCTCTTCATGTGTTTTATCCCCATTTAAAAGATGAGGAAACTGAGGTCAGAGATGAAATGACTTGCCCAGTATACAGAGAACCAGGACAAACCCAGGCAGACCTGTGTACTCTGAAACCAGCCCCCCCACCCATACTGCCTCCCCTGCAATAATAATGTTAGAAAAAAACAAAGTATCCACCTTCCCAGCTCTCAGATACCCACTTCATGAGGACTTAATCTTGTTGCGGTTACATGCTGAGATACTTAGAGCCACCTCTTGCTGAGGATTTCATTTCTGGGTCAGATAAAGCCTTTTCCTTTTGTGGGCACTGCAGTGACAGCACATGTGATCCGCCTATTCTCTGGGGGACCCGGTGTGCAGGGAGGTACCTTAAAGCACAGCAAAGCACCCCCATGCTCCCCAGCGCCTCACCATCACGCTGATCAGCAGGACTAGCTTTAGAGGCAAATCCCCAGTCTGGGATGCAGCTGAACCCTGGGCTTCTGAGGATGGGGGACTTCTCCCCTGCTACAGAAAGAGGCTGACAGTGCAAGACAGGGCCTTAGTCATGTTCTCCATCAAAACAATTAGTCTATTTAGGGATGAAAGGGTCTGAAAATGTGGGGGGTGTAAAACTCAGGACGCATGTTAAGGTGCAGACTCTTGAACCCCATTCTTGAAGATCTGGATTCAGCAGGTCTGGAGTGATCTCCAGATCTCCACTAACAGCTGTGCTGGGTGACCTGCTGTGAACACTTTAGGAAACTCTGGCCCGGGGGGCTGTCCCCAAGAGCCTGAGCCCACATGTCCAACAGCTGGGAACGTTGCTCAGTTGTTGTAAAGGGAAAAATGCACAGAAAATTAGTGGCTTGGGTTTGATCTTTTTGTTAGTTTTTATTTCTGGCAACATCATGGTGAGCAGCCTCAGGCTGAACCAGTGGGATAACCACCGACACTCCTGCATTCATTCAGAAAATGAACTAGTCATGTCATCATGGAAGTCTGCAGAAGGGCAGGTGACAGTCCACAAGCCTTCAACACTTCCACCATGACTTCGTGCCGGAGAATTTAAAGCACAGAGTAATGACAAGAACTATAACAGACACAGGCAGAATACTCATCATGTGACAGGATTGCTCAAAGAGCTTTCCAGAGACTCATTTCATCTTCAGAAACTGTGGAACGGAATTGTTCCTACCCCATTTTACAGATGTGGCTAATGAAGAACAGAGAGGTTAAGTAACTTGCCCGGGGTCACCTAGCTGGAAAGTGGCAGAGCCTGGTTTGAATCACTCATCTAGCTCTGCAGCTTACATGCTTGGCTAAGCACACAGCTAGTGTCCTTGGTTTACATGACCCTGAATGATTAACACTCCCCAACACACACACTGTGTACTTCTCTAAATCCCCCCTGAACACCTCTTCTCTTTCTCCCAGCAGCCACAGGAATGAGTATGGGCAGACCTAAAAAACACACCACCCACACTCTCATCCTCAGGGCTGAGTCTAGGTTTCCCTTTCCAGGAAGGTTCTTCCACCTCTTACTGGGTAACTCATCCAGGCTCTGCTTACACTTTTCGAACACTCCCTGGATGTCCCAGGTGAGATGAGGTGCCTCTCTTGTGGGATCCCGTCACACCCAGGACGTGGCCCTTTCCCCGTGTGTATCTCACCCACTGCAACTGCCCTTTGCTTCTCATCTCCTCCCCTGCCACCTGTCTCTGGTGACACAGGGATTTCCACATCCACCAGTTCCCCTGGTGCCAACCAGCGCTGAGTGCACAGTAGGCGCTCCCTACGTATTTGTTAATTTAGGCATGGACTGAGTTCATCAGTGGCGGGGCAGGGGCTGACTGAGGGTGACAGCCTCTACCCCTGTGTCAACTCCCCTCAAATCATGCCTCCCCTGAGCTGCTCTCAGCCACTGACTGGGCATGGCATATGCTACGCAGGCCCATCCTTGCTCAAGGACACTCCTTTTGCTCTAGCACTTTCCACAGGGCCTGATGGAAGCCTTCATGGACCCGCACTACAGTCCGCACCCTCTGCTGCTCTCCTCCTCCTTCTCTGTCTCCTTCCTCAATGCCATGGCTCTCCCTGCCTTCTGCTCCAGGGTCAATGGTGTCTGCATCTGCAAGACCTGAACGATGCAGGGGACCAGCCTGAGTCATCACTGCTGCTCCATGACTCGTCCCCAAAATGATTCTGGCCGATGAGGCTCTTCCTCAAGTCCCCGTGAGAACCAACATCCCAGAACCCTGAGGAGAAAGGCTGACTAGGGAAACGGAGAAAGAGCGGTGCCTCGCCTCCATCTCCCTCTCAGAGGGGGTCCTGAGTGGTGGCAGAGATAGGGGTGGGTGCAATGGCCAAACCCAGCATCAAAGCACCCACCACAGTCACCTCTGCATCCCCGACAACGGACAGCAGGTAACCTCTCTCCTCACGCTTCCCAGCATCAGACCAGACGATGTCCTCAGTTCCAGAGAACTGGGAACAACCTTGGTTTGGCTTTCCCCATCAGGCGGCGAGCGGCAGAGCCTGCCACATTGCACATGAAGACCATCTGCTCCCTGTCACGTGACACAGCCTTACTCAGCTTCGCAGCGGTGGCCGGCCGGCTGCCAGGGCACGGCAGTGGCGCGGATGTGGAGCGAGCGTCGAGAGCAGGCTGTGCCTGGCACTCCCCGGGAACAGGTCTAAAGACAAGAGGCACAGGAATGGCGATAGGCTGCAGCATAAAGGACCAAATGCACAGCCACGGGCAGGCTCCCGCTACAGGCGCCCCTCTCCTTAGCCAGTGCCCACAACGGCCACGGGAAAAAGGTGTCGCGCTGGGTGACCACCCTGGACAAGCAGCTCTCCCCGGCCTGATGCTCGCATGTCCCAAGGAAAGCCTCCGCGATGGCATCACCCACTCCTCCGAAGGTCCATCCCTCCCTCAACCACTTTCTTGTAGCTCCAGAGGAGGAGGCGAGTCAGCAAACAGCAGTTGCAGTGGGTGAGATACACACGGGGAAAGGACCACGTCCTGGGTGTGACGGGATCCCACAGGAGAGGCACCTCATCTCACCTGGGACATCCAGGGAGTGTTCGGAAAGCGTAAGCAGAGACTGGATGAGTTACTCCAGGGTTTTGCTAGAGCAAAAACCCCCAGCTTAATTCCTAGGTCCCCAGCGCTGGAGAAGCAACACCTCTTCTGCTGACCAGAGACAACAGCTGCTGTGAAGGTCTCTGCCCGGCATATTTAAATCCCATGGGAATGGAGGATGCTGATTATCTGCCTCCACAACCACATGTCCCCCAATGAAAGGTACTAATGATAGAACAAACTACGCAGGTACAGGCCAGCTGCTTCCTTCCAAAGGAGCACAGACGATATTCCAATTTGGAACTAACCCAAGGCTTTGCAGTGCTATAGAACATGGAATACCTGCATGGAACCTACTTTAGTCCCTTCGCTTCCAACTAGTCATTCTAGAAAGACTGATAGCCTTTTAGCCCTAATACATTCGATACATTTTAAGGAATTCAGCTTACAGGGAACTTAACAAAGGCATGGTAATAGCCACATCAAAAGCTGTAAGTTGGGCTTCCCTGATGCAACGGGTTAAGCAATGCACTGCGAAGCAGACTGCAGCCACTGCAGCACGAGTTTGATCCCTGCCACTGGCCAGGGAGGGGACCCACATGGCACAACAGACCTCTCCTGCCTCGCCCGCTTCTCCCCTCAGCAGTATGCTTCAGTCAAACTGCCTGTTCTGCTCCGCACTCTGTCTCTGGTGAGTCCTCTCACCACCCCCCTGCACCTCTAACCTGTACACCAGAGTTCTTATAGGCATGAAAAAAAGCCAAGTTCCTGCAGTGTTTTTGTAAGAGGGATGAGCAAAGTTATGTTTGACCTCAACGATGCTTTACTTACATCCTATTCTACTCTACACCAGTAGAAAACTAGCCTTCCAGTGTTACTAACAAGGGACTCTCTGTCACATGTCTTAATGATAGGAATGCACCAGGCCCTCTCTTTCTAATTATTATTTTTTCATGTGTCCCTGAAGCTTTTAGAAAGTCATCAGGCAACTGCAAACTGGTTGTGTCGCAGATGAAGTGCAAGTCTGCACGAAGAAATAAAAGGGAAAGATTACATCGTCACAGTCTGACTTGGATCAGCAAGATTTGTCTGAATGTGCCAAGAAAAAAAATTTTTTTTGACATTCTGTGATTCTGCAGCCATTTAAATTTTATTAGCAATTATGGAGGCTGTTACCAACCACTACACCTTGCAGCCAAGTACTGCAAGGAGAGAGTGACTGAATAATGGGCCCAGGTGACCCCGCCACACTCATGAACAAGGACCCACTCTCCACCCCTCAGGTGGCTTCATTCAGATTCCCCATTTGCAGGAGGGGAACAAGCAGCACACAGAAGCTGATAATAAGAGAGTTTTCTGGAAGTGGCAAGGAGGACTGGTGAGACAGTGTGAGGACTGGTGAGACAGTGTGAGGTTGCTTTAAAAGACGACTTTAAGATGATTCCACACCTCTAACTTCTCAGCTGGGGATGGTGTTGGCATTTAAACTGGTACTTTCCAAGAACGCAGTGGCAAGTCCCGAAGGGTGACCCTCGGCTGGGTCCGGGGAGGCAGAGGGGGTTGGTGGGGTTTCTGGTAGATGCCATCAGGTCTCCCTATCACCACCAGTATATAGGGCCAGAGGGGCACCAATGGGGATGTGTGCCACAAAGTAATAATGAACCTTCCCAGGAACTGGGAGTTTTAGTGACTTCAGAAACAAGACTCGCTCTCCTCCAGGAAGATACGAAACTTAAGTTTTTCTCTAGGCTTGAGGTCACTTTACCATCATACGTAGGACTTAACTTTTCTCCTAACCCGAGTATGGGGTCTCCTGTCCCAGTTCCAAGGGAAGGTTTTGTGGTAAAGTGTGTGGCTGCTAAAGGCTGTCGGCCAGACATTCGCAGTATTTCTGAACCAGAACAGTCCATCTTCCTTGACTCTGACACCCCAGGAAAAAGCAGATCCTCCAGCTCACCCTCCAGCTCACCCTAGACACTCCAGCCGTCCTGGGAGTCTGCACCAAAGCTCTCTGGTGGCCCCAGACACTCTCCCCATCAGGCACAAGGGGTCCCTGGAGGGCATCCCTGGTGGCGCAAAGGGTTGAGTGCCCCACTGTGGGGCTTCCGCAGCCATGGCAGCACGAGTTTGATTCCCAGCCAGGGAGGGGACCCACATGGCACAGCAGACCTCTCCTGCCTCGCCCACTGCTCCCCTCAGCAGTGTACTTCAGTTGTTCTGCCTGTTCTGCTCCCCACTCTGTCTCTGGTGAATCCTCTCATGCCTCGTGCCTCTGGCCTGTACCCCAGCTCTTGTATGCATAAATAAACAAAATCTTTAAAAAAAAAATCAAGGCATCCCTGGAGAGAAGGCGAGAAAGCAGTCACACCTTCCTGTACAGACCTGCTCCGTGGCACAGGGAAGACATGCTGCTGCAAGCAGGGAAAGGAGTAGCCAGGGGCAGAGCCAGGATCTACACCGGAAGCAGGACGCCCCACTGCCAGCGCAAGTACAGCTAACATTTACCGAGCACTTCCTGTGTGCCAGCTGCTGTTTGATGGGTTTTCAGGGCTTTAGCGTCTTTAATCCTCATTTAAAAAGCCATGGGATTTACGAGGAAACTGTGACTAAGTGCCCTGCCCGGTCCCACAGCTCAAATGTGACAGCAACAAGGCCTACACCTCTGCACCCCGCCTCCGGCCCCCCTGCAGGACACCGCGAGGAAAAGGGACACACGGGGTACATACACTCACCAGGTCATGTCAGTGCCTGCGGTGGGAACGTCATCTGCTAACAGCCAGAGCAAATTAACTGTATTTCACCGACTCCAAGTCCCCACCGACTATAAGGCCTGCCACTATTTTATGTACAACTAAGAAAGAAGAAAACTTGGCCAATTAACCAGAACACCATGTTTTCTTACCCTATCGATTGTAAGAGGCATCTCAATCCCAGGGACCCGAAAATGTGAACAGATGTGAGTCTGACAATTAAAGAAATACTGGAAGCCTCAGGATGAGTGCGACAAGCAGAACAGAGGCAAGGTAGAGATGGACTCGCCAAGGGCAGAGAGCATTCTCAAGCTAAATCTGATTTTTCAAGAACACGTCATCCTGAGTTTCACGTGCAAGCCCCCTGTTTAACAGCATTGACAATTAATTGATTGTTTTCAGTTTTTGTGCAGGACTAACAAACACTGACTGCAGCCCTGCCTGCTCAGGGCCCCCCAGGGGGATGCTGTCAGATTTCTCCCAGTAGTTCCAGATGGCAGGGGGCTAGAGGCCTGAGTTTAGTCTCCAGCACCTTCCACCCAACCTTCAACGGCACGACACTCTTGCAAGCCTCCGCATGCAACATCTAGCACCCAGGGTTCTTTCTTTCATGATGGAAGTAGCCAGATCCAGGCGCCAGGTGACAGGAGTCAGACTACATAATGCTGACTTTAAATATATATAGATTGATTTTCTCGCATAAGTCACTGTTTCGAGGCTTCCAAACCACTCCTGCCGTATTGACATACTCGGTTCTGTTCCAGGACCACCCTGCTGTAAAGGAAGGCGTGAAGCTGACTACAAAGGCACACCCCACAAGGATGCAGGGCGATCCCACGCGGCCCAGATATAGCACCAGGAAGCCAGGGTGATGGCCTGGTCCTGCGCAGCTGCCAGTCACTGGACATGACACCTCCTCAATATGTACCCAGAGTGCTGGGCTGTTAGTGTTGGGACCGCATGGCTGTGACCTCCTTCGGAAATAGTGCCTTTGTACATAGAATCAAGAGAAGAAGAGGCCATCTAGGATTAAGGTGGACTCTTATCCACAACAAGAGTTCTGTTGAGAAGAACACTGGGACGTTGGAACAGATGCTCAGGGAGAATGTGCACCCACAGGGCAGCTCTAACCCAAAGAAGCAAGTAAGGGTCCCCCCACCCCTTGCAGGCTCCAGAGAGCTCAGCCCTGCACACATCCTGCTTTCCAACCTCGAGCTTCCAGAACTGTGAGAGAATATACTTCTGCTGTTTGAAGTCAAGGGCTGGTGCTATTTTGTTACAGCAGAGCAAGGAAACTAATACACCCGAGAGGGCTTCTGAACACTCTGATTTCTCTTCCTAGAGGGAAACTGCCAGCATCTTCCAACAGCCCCCAGGGCCTCTTCAACAAGTTTGCATAAGGTCAAGTTCACATTGTATATCTTGACAAGCTGAAATGTCTACATGCAGCTGCCCAGGGTCTAGCTGGGAATTTACTCATGATCCCACTTCTGGACTGAACGTCTCTCCTCACCATTGGCACAGGGAACGAGGAGCACATCTGGGGGTGGGTGGGGAGATCTGGAAGATGCTAGCTTCTCTAATTTCCAAACCTAAAACCTCGGAGGCCGCAGGGAGCAGTGCTGATTTCAGGTCAGCACAGTGAAGGCAGAGACTGACGAACACTGTTCAAGCCATGAAGCAAAATACCATCATCAAAATCCACTTAGCTGCTTAATTGTGCGGGGCTCTGGCAGAGCTGGGAACAAGCCGGTGGCGGCCACTCCAGTGGGCGGGAGCCAAGTGTAGGTCCATTAAGACAGAAGTCCTCAACTGGAGCAGAACTACTTCCAAATTTCCTTCCCTGTGACCCCAAGACTTTGCTGGCTCATCTCAGACCCTCAAATATTTGTTTCCTTCCTCTGTTGCACCGGCTTCGCCATCTGGCTGGCGTCCTGAAGCTCCAGCTAAAGAAAATTTCACAAGAGTTCATGACGGTGTGGTCAAGATTCTCTCAAGTGAAAAGATATTCACAGAGCAAAGGAAGGTGCTTCTATGATGTAAGCTCTCAAAGTGAGAGCAAGAGAGGGGGTGGAGGAGATGGGAATGTGTTGTGTGAAGACGGGGCAAGGGGCAGGCTAGAGAGGACCATCTAGCGTGGCATGGCCTAAGAATGTTCCAGAGGACTTGGATTTGAGGATGACGTCAGTTAGTGATTACTGAGGGAATGAGGTCAGTCAGCACTTAGCAAACCCACACCAGGCACCTAGCCTTCACCCTTGTGTATGTGAGCTCATGCCCTTTGATCAGTACAAGCAACCTTAACTCTGTGCACAAGGACACAGTGCTCTGACTTAACATCTGCTAACTGACAGGCCACCTTTATTTTATACATCTCCCTCCCCTGAAGTAGGTACTCCATTTCACAGCCGAGGAAATAGGTACAGAATAAGGTAAAAAAGGCACCAACGCCTCAGAGTTGTAAAGGGAGGCTGTGGATGTAAAACCCAGTGCTGTCTGTCTTCAGGGTTTATGTTCTCACATCTGAGATGAAAGAAAGTCAGCCAAGCAGAAAAGCATCCCAGAAATACTCCAGACGTTTCAAAACAAACACACAAAACACACAGAGAGACTACATTAAAGAAAAGCAACACGAACACACGCAGGCCCTAGATTTCTTCCACAAAATCGGCGCTGCAAAGGAAGTGAGGCTTCACGCTGATGTGTTTAATGGACGTGGTGTTAAGCCACAATATTCTCTAGACTCTTCTAAGTGCCACTTTGGTTTTCTGAAACTCCATTTTTTCAGAAGGATTTTGAAATTCAGCACTTCCCAATCACATACCAGAACCAAGACCTGGCAAACACAGACATCTCATCCATGACAAAGCAGTGTGCCCAAGCGGAAACGGAGGGCGTGACCCTCTCAGGGAGGCCTGGTGGTGTGGGAAGGGACAGTGAACTGGATAAAAGAAGGTCAAGCCAGCCCAAGAATCCCTAGTGGCTTAATGAGTACCCCTGGAAAGTAAGTGTGTGTGTCTCCTAGGGCTGCCATAAAACAAGGTACCGTACATGAAGTGGCTTTAAGCAACATTATATTCGCTCACATTCCTGGACGCTGAGTCTACAACCAAGACGCCCCTCCCCCAGAGTCTAGGCAGATGCTGGCCTGTCTCTCTTCACGGTGGCAGCTGTCAGCTGCTGGCTTTCCTTGGCTTGCAGCTGCATCATTCCAATCTCTGCCCCATTGTCATATGGCCTTCTTCCCTCAACCCTTCAGACAGGACCCAGTTGTACGGATCAAGGGCCCATCAATCCCAGAATCTTAACTAATTGCATCTGCAACAACCCCATTTCCAAATAAGGTCATGTTATGAAGCACTTGGACCTATCTTTGGGGGAGGGGAGGTGAAGGGCACAATTCACCCCATAACGGTAAGAGTCCTACTTTCAAACTATTAAAGGCAAAAACAGAAGCAGGATGTCTGTGAATGTCATCCTGTTACACAGCTGTGGGACAGCTGTCTCTTGGCTGAGTCTGTTTGCTAGGGTTGTTGTAACAAAATACCACACAATTGAGTGGCTTCAGCAACTGAAATGTATTATCTCACAGCTCTGGAGGCCAGACGCTCGAAATCACGGTGTCTACAGGGTTGACTGCTTCTCAGGGCGGGGATGAAGGAGGTGCTCCAGGTCTCTCTTGCTGGCTTGCAGACGGCCATCTTCCCTTGCGAGTCCTCACACCGCCTTCCCTCTGCGTAGGTCTGGGTCCGAATCTTATATAAGGACATGGTCATTTTGGAGAAGGGCCAATCCTAGTGACCTCATTTAACTTGCTGGCTTCTATAAGACCCGCTCTCCAAAGAAGGTGACATTCTAAAATACTGGGGGTTAGAACTTCAACACCTGGATTTGGGGGGGTGTGAACCATTCACCCCATGATGATGGTGTTGAGTCAATTTGCCTTCTACTCACTGAAGAGGAGAAGGAAGCCCCACGGTGGCTGCCTCCCACAACTCCCTTACCTAGATCAGCACTCACCATCCCCTTCTCCAAGACACAGCAGCTTAGAGAGGAAGAAGGAAATGGTATCATCCACTGGAAACCACCTGATTTCCTGAGGCACCGTGCATGTGAGCCAAACATTAGGTGCTTGGGAAATAGTTGCATTACTGCTAAGTGCGGTAAGGATAATAACTCAAAATCCAACTTCCCCTCCCCATCCCTGCCTGCCCTATGGCACTGAGTTTAAGATAAAACAGTACCTGTGGCACCACCTACAGGCAGAAGACAAGAAAAAGGAGAAAAGAATTTCTGCCACAGCTTTCCTCCCCTTCTAGGTGCTCTTTATTTCAAACTTGTCCTCTCGACCCTATCTCACGGATTTCTGCCATCACACTAGAGCAATTAGAAGGTGTGCTCAAGAAGTAGATGAGTATGGTGAAAGAAAATAACATTTAAAATCCCATTTTGCACCTACTTTTCTGTGTCTGGACGTGGGATTCATTAAAATGTATGATTTGACAAGGTCTTGAATCTATCCCCGTATCCACAACTCCCTCCCCGAGACACACACACACACAGACACACACACACACACTCACAGGCCCTGGCCACTTTAAAATTCTACAAATGCCTGGGTAAAGATATTGATCGATAATATCATTTTTCAAAGAAGACAATGAGCCACCTTGACAGGGCTCTCAAACATGCAAAATCTCTCCCCCATTTGAATAGGACAGAGAGAGAGAGCTGCTAAAACCCGACACCAAGCTGGAACAAAACCTTAAAGCTGTGATTTCAGGTCACTGGTGGGTTCTGGAAATTTGGATTGCCAGTTTCTTTATTACAGCAAGTGGCAGTAATTGAACGGCTGTCTCTTAGAGGAAAACTTTGCAGAGACATACAGGATTAAAAGCCATTTTAGAGCTCACTGGTGTTAAAAACAAAAACAAAAACAGGACAGACATTTTCATTTTCTTTTTAAGCAGGTTAGTGGTGACTGCAGTACAAGTCCATTCGGCAGAGTAACAAACACGTGCAGAGAGACAGAAGGACCCAGCGGTGTGACTGATGGGGCAGGTTATGCAGCTTGTCATCAGGGACAATGGCTTGCTCTAGCTACACTCTCTGTGGCTCATTCCCCACATGTGGACACTACAGGACCTCCTCACAAGGCCTGGGGTCAGCCTATGAGTGAATAAAATGTACCTGGGCAGGTACAGTCCAAAGGGGTGCACCACTGCCCTAGCCATAACCAACCTTCGTGGAGGGCTCACATTTTTCTATTTCTATTTTTTTTATAACAAAAATAAATTCGGTTAAAATGATCCTTTAGGGCAGCCCACAAAATAAAAAACAAAAATGTCCTCAAATGATCCTCCAGTAAGCATCCTCTCTTAACACCCTATGGAAGAGGGTCTCGAGATCCACCAGGCAGGAAATTATTTTTTTATTTTTTTTCCCTTTATTTATATATATTTGGCATCAATTGTAATAAGGATCAAGGAAAGGAATAAGAACAATAATAATAATAACAATAAAGACACAACAAAAACCAAAAATGAAAAGACAAGGACAAATTGGGGACACTTGGGGAGGGGGGAAGGAGAGAGTTGAGGGCAGATGGGAGCACGGGGGACTGCGGTGATGGTGCACTGGTGATACGGTGATGGGGAATACAGGGGGATTACAATTGATATCAGGCAGGAAATTAAATGACTCATTCAGTTGGAATTTATTCTCGTGTGTTCGTAGCGATTTCATCAAGGCAGACACAGCACTAATAATTGGCGGTGGGAAAACACTCAGCTTTACTACATAATTTTAAAGAACAGAAAAAATACATTACCATGCTCAACTATTAACCAGCAAACACTTTTCTAAGATATTATCCAAAGCTACCTAGACTACAATATGGGAGCGTGATGACAGTGAGAAAGCCAGTTGGGGCAAACCTTTAGCAGCACATCTTGGAAGTCTATGAAAAACCAGAAAGGAAAGGCTCCTGCCCCCTGACCCAGGACGATCATTTCCCAGAATGTACCAAGACAATTTCTCAGAACAGGGGAAAGTCATGTCCACCCCACATTCACAACAGAGGATTTTATTTATAATAGCAAAAAAACGGGAAACAAATGTAAATGCCAAATCCTGAGTAAATAAACTATATTATGCCAAATGAATGAACTATTTACCTAAGCATTAAAAATTATAAAAAGAAATGTGAGGGCCTCCCTGGCAGCACAAGGGGTTAAGTCTCAGCACTATGAAGCATCCACAGCTACTGTAGCACGAGTTCGATCCCTGGCCAGGGAGGGGACCCACATGGTGCAGCAGACCTCTCCTGCCTCGCCCACTGCTCCCCTCGACAGTGTGTTTCAGTTGATCTGCCTGTTCTGCTCCCCGCTCTGTCTCTGGTGAATCCTTTCACCCACCTCTGGCCTGTACCCCCCCAGTTCTTGTATGCATAAATAAATCATTTTTTAAAAATAAGGAAATAAGAAAAAGCATAAGAAAATGTTGAAACATCACCTGTTAAAATATATATATATATTTAATTGTGCACCCACAATGCACAGGAAAAGCCTAAATGAACATTTCCAGGATGCCTAGAATAGTTCTGAGAGTGTGGATTCTACGAGTGATTTTGTTGTTTCCCTCCTCCCTGTTCCTCCCATTTTTATGATGTGATTTTATTACTTTTATGATTAAAAAACTTTCTTCCTGTCTCATGAAACTTTTCCTCTGCTGTGGCTACAGTCTAGCAGCTCACTATCTCATATCCCACCTCGACCTCTCCCGGCTCTTTTCTCTCCCCAGTGCAAAGGGCAGAATTCTCTTTTTTCCAGTGGATTATCTTCTAAAGGCCAGACCTATTTCCCAGGGCACCTGAGGCCATCACCTCTCGCAGGTGAGAACGTAGGCCCCTTCACCTCTCCTCTGTCTGAATATCAAGTCGCTCTGCAGAATCAAAGAAAGGACTTTCTTGCTTCCCAGCAGGACACGGGCTGTTCTTCCTCGAAAGAGGTGATACAGACTCCAAAGAGGCACGTCTCCGATGCCCCAGGAAAGATGGTGGGGCTGGCACCCTAGACACTCAGCCCCACCCAACTGAGCTCTGTCATCATGCCACTGGGGTTCCTTCTTTAACTGGCACGGGCTCTTTTGTTCAGCCAAAGAGACTTAAGCACCCAACAAATGGAACATGGCTAACTCACAGTGCAGGCACTTCATGGAACAATAGGGCACCTCACCAGACAATGATGAGTATGAAATAAGGTAACATGACCAGGGGCCACTGAGTGAAGCAGAAAAGAGCAGGTTACCCAAGCACTGTGCCTCTGAAGAGAGCCTGCACGGTTATTTCTGCAGCTGGACCAATGATGGTTAGTGCTTCCAAGTCACTTACTACACGAAGCACTATGCTGCGGCTTTATGTAGGTTAAAATTCACAACAACGCAAGGCATGAGACGCTTTATTATTCATATTTTGGCTCGGAGGGACTAGGACACCAGGTATGAGGAAGTTCGAGAATTGTTATTCAGCACTCCCAGTACCTGTGGTTTAGAACATTCTGGAAGCCTCCCTAAGATCACACCAGGGGTGGTGCTGGGGAGGAAAAGGTCGGATTTGGACATAATCTTTCTTCAGACGTCACATCCTCAGGTCCTCTTCTGGAAGGGAGTAAGTATAAAATTTAAAGTGAAAGGAGGAGATATTTGATTAAAGGATCTTCTTTCCCTTCCTTTTACGGTCTAAGTTTTCCAGAATTCTTCTCTTTTTGTAATCAAAACACCAAAAAGAGAAGGGCAGTCCTCCCTGGTGGTGCAAGGGGTTGGGCGCCACACTGTGGAGCTTCCACAGCCACGGCAGCGCGAGTTCCATCCCCAGCCAGGGAGAGGACCCATGTGGCGCGCAGCAGACCTCTCCTGCCTCGCCCGCCCCTCCCCTCAGCAGTGTATTTCAGTAGATCTGCCTGTTCTGCTCCCCGCTCTGTCTCTGATGAATCCTCTCACCACCACAAGTGCCTCCCCGCCTCTGGCCTATACCCCAGCTTTTCTTGTATGCATAAATAAATAAAATCATTTAAAAAAAGTATCCTAAAATAAATAAAAGAAGGGCAAGAGGAAAATGGGTTTCTTATGCATCTGTCTGTACATATGCGTTTTTAAATTATGTTTTGATCAAGAGATTAAGCCAATGCTAATGACGGTTCCATTACACTTGGGGTTAAGGGCAGGAAATGAGGAGGAAGAAATGATGGGAGACTAGCCAAGGTGAGCCTGTTCCAAACCAAACCAAACTGCTCCAGGCAGCTGTCCCCACCGCCCTTGTTGCTGTTGTTGTTGTTGTTATTATTATTATTATATACTCTCCACAGCCTTTCTAGTTTGCACATGAATTCTGAAACCACAGAAGTAGACTGAGAGAGGACACAGAATGTCACAGAATATACTAATAGCACACAGCTGCTATTCACAACGTTGGGAATAAAACTGTAGTCTCAAGTCCCAGGCCTGCATTCTTTCACAAAAGTATCCTGTGCCGAACAGTCCCAGCTCAGCCACGGCCGATCTGTATTGACCAGAGTTCAGACACACCATATTCTGAAGATGGCCATCCACATATTTATAGCATGTTTAATAATGCTCAAAACGGGTCAGAATAGAGAGCTCACACATACTTTCATCTGAAATTCAAATTAAGAACACTAAATTGCAATATGTTAAATGACAACAGCAGGCCAATATTGAAGCCATGCGAGAAAGAGGAAGCCAGAAAAAACATGTCACAAATTTTTTTGATTCTGCAAGAATAATAATGCATAATGTATAGGGTCTACTAAAAAAAAGTCACATCCAACAAAGTAAAATAACACCCCCTCAACCTGACCCATCCCCCCAAACTTCTCCAAAGGGCAGGGCAGGCAACAGGAGTACTGGGCCCCTTCAACAGGGGTGGGGCCATATGGGAGCAGATCGCTTTCCAAGGGGGCACATCACACGGGAGGGGTCTGGCTCCCAATCTAGCGCTGCTTCCTGTGAGTCAACAGACTGGGCCTCAAATTCCCGTAACAGTGATGTTAACAGTTCGAATTATCATCCTCTCCTCACTCATTTCCTCAGTTGGCGTCCAGAAGATGAAAAGCTACAACGCACAGCTCTCCTGTCGGAGCGGCCCCTGGCCTGGTGCCCGACGCCCAGACGAGCCAAGAACCACTGTCATGTGGTCCGGGGCAGAGGCTGGGCCGCGCACTCCTCCAGTGGGCGTCCCACCTGCCAGGTGGCCGTGGCCGAGCTCACTCTGTGGCACTATGTTGCAGGTAGCACAAGGAACTGCCCTCCATGGAGCAAGAAGCATCTGATACCCTGGACGCCCCTCAACTCACACCCAGGTGTCTCCCTTTCCTCCTAGGTTACCACTAACCCAAGCCTCACGCCCGTTTTAGAGGTTGATGAAGGAGGGTTAGGGGGACAAAGACACCCCCATGCCCGCGCTGGGGTTGCCCATTCAAAGAGGATGCCCAGGTCATACCGTATAGAGAAAAGGGCACATGGGAGCAGAATACAGTTAATCCTCGAACAACATGGGGTGAGAGGCAGTGACAGGCCAAAATCTGCGTGTGACCTCTGACTCCGCCAAACTTCATTATACTACTTCAAGTCGGCCCTTGGCTTCCAAGGGAACTGGTGTCTTGATCCGCCCAGCATCATGCCACACTTCACAGGTGCTCCCAGTCCCTTAGAGGGGGCCCACCGGCATCCGCAGACGGCTGAATCCCTGAGTCTGGGACACAAGCAGGCCCAGCCCACCGGCCTGCCGCTGCGGTCTGCAGGGTGAGGCCAGACCGGGACCACCCTGCACCGCTCCCCCAGTCAGGCCCGCACTCACGGCACTCCTTCTCGTCACTCTTGTCGAAGCAGTCGGGGAGCCCGTCGCACTGCCAGGAGCCGGGGATGCACCGCCCGTTGCTGCACATGAAGCTGCCGGGAATGTTGCACTCATTGGTGAAGTTGTTCCCAGGGAGCAGCTGGCTCTCTATGGAGAGAGGGACAGGGAGGTCAGATGGCCGGACAGAGGGACAGGGAGGTCAGACGGCCAGACAGAGGGACAGGGAGGTCAGACGGCCGGACAGAGGGACAGGGAGGTCAGACGGCCGGACAGAGGGACAGGGAGGTCAGACGGCCGGACAGAGGGACAGGGAGGTCAGACGGCCGGA
>JAGFMF010011862.1:2324170-2358115 GCA_019455555.1 Galemys pyrenaicus
AGAGAGGGCCAGGGAGGTCAGATGGCCGGACAGAGGGACAGGGAGGTCAGACGGCCAAACAGAGGGACAGGGAGGTCAGACGGTCGGACAGAGGGACAGGGAGGTCAGACGGTCGGACAGAGGGACAGGGAGGTCAGACGGCCGGACAGAGGGACAGGGAGGTCAGACGGCCATAGAGAGGGACAGGGAGGTCAGACGGCCATAGAGAGGGACAGGGAGGTCAGACGGTCAGACAGAGGGACAGGGAGGTCAGACGGCCATAGAGAGGGACAGGGAGGTCAGACGGCCATAGAGAGGGACAGGGAGGTCAGACGGCCGGACAGAGGGACAGGAAGGTCAGGGACCGAGGCCGTGCCAGCAAGGCCCGGAGGCCCCAATGGACAGGCTCCTGCTCGGCACATTTGTGTAGGTGAGACTTTCTGCTTGGGCTTTCGTCCCTCTAGGTCTGTTTCCTCATCTGTGAAATGGACGAATAATCTCCTGCATCCACCTCTGGTTCTGAGAGGACTAAACAGAGAACTACGAGAAAAGTCCTTATTGGGTGCCGGGCACAAAATAGGTGTGACTCTTTTTTCTTACTTTCTCCATCAAAAAGATTAGTTGTGGGCCTCTACCTGGTGGCTCAAGGGGTTGAGCGCCACATTGGGGCTTCTGCAGCCGCTGCAGTGCAAGTTCAATCCCCGGCCAGGGAGGGGACCCACATGGTGCAGCAGACCTCTCCTGTCTCGCCCACTGCTCCCCTCAGCAGTGTGTTTCAGTAGATCCACCTGTTCTGCTCCCCACTCTGTCTCTGGTGAATCCTCTCACCCTCTGTGCCTTTGGCCTGTACCCCAGCTCTTACATGCATACGTAAACTAGAATCTTTAAAAAAAAAAAAAAAAAGGTTGGTTGTAAGGTCGAAACCTTCTTTCCCATTTACCAGCAGTGACTAAGAATGGACGTTCCAGGTCCAGAGACACAGTGTCCCCAGCAATGGGAACTGCGGGTTCTTTGCAAGCATCTGACCTATGACCTCACAAGCACAGACTCCCTAACTAATGCAGTCAAGTGTGCAGGAATACTGGGGTGTGACTTCACTTTAGGAAACAGGAGCCCTGCCCATAACTTGCTTGAGGCCGCAAGGAAAGGCCAGGCTAGACCTTAGCCTTGGCTCTTCTAACCTCCAAGGGGGTACCCATGTCACTGAACCATGTGCCGGAAGGTCCTGGAAGTTTTGATTCAACTCCACCTAATACAGTCAGTAACTGCCACCACCACTCAGCTAGCAGGCCAAGCCATGATTGTACAGGCACGGGGCACTGGACTCACCCACCACTGGACCCTGGGGGCAGATTTTCAAGCAAGCCAGAATCTAACTGGTCTGAGCCAGTGGACTCAATGGCCAAGAGAGAAGGAGCGCTCGTTCCTGGGGAAGGCTCAGGGGTAAAGACAGTCCCTCCTTGAGCACAGCTTCTTGGTTCCCTCCTGAGTCTTCAATAAGTTATTGAACTTCCTGAACTGCTTGAGGTCCAGTAACTTCAAGCAGTTATTGGACACTTATGACCAGACCCCTCAGCAGGGCCCCTACTGATGAGAGATGAAAGCTAAGGCACCTTCTTTCTGGCTGGAAAGGCAGCAGGTACACTAAACTAAAGATTCCACTTCCATGCAACAAGAGTGTCGAGACTGCCCAAGGGAGAAGGGGAGGGCAGGGTCCATGATGTTCTTTCTCAGACTTGGCCGGGAAGAAACTCTCGCTCTCGACATTCAGGGTTCCGACGTCACATCTTCTTTCATGCGCTCTCCCTTCTATGTGCCCCTCTTCTCACCTGGAGTGTCCTTCAGCATGTGGGGTCTCCCAGTAAATGCCTGCACACCCGTTAGCCAGACCTTTTATGTTGCCTGCTCTCTCCCTGAAGTCCCCTGGCTTCTCCAAGCAGCAATGAGCACTTTTGCTGTGCTTAGCTTTGGTACGACTGGGCGATACTGAAAAATACCCTACAGCAACCAAATGGAAGGGGCCCGGCACAGGGCCAGGGGCCCACGCCAGCCCAGCGCCACAGTGTTCCTTGCAGACCTTCTCCCTGGTGTCCTGAATTAATGATGTCTGTGCATGTCTCCCTACTGAAATGAGCTTTCAAAGTTCACTGGAAAATTCTTTTTTTAAAAAGGGATTTTATTTATCCATGAGTACAAGAGCTGGGGGGTGTGAGGATTCACCAGAGACAGAGTGGGGAGCAGAAGAGGCAGCTCGATTGCAATACACTGCTGAGGGGAGCAGCAGGCGAGGCAGGAGAGGTCTGTTGTGCCATGTGGGTCCCCTCCCTGGCCGGGCATCAAACTCTTGCTGCAGTGGCTGCAGAGGCGCCACAGTGCAGCACTCAACCCCTTGAGCCACCAGAGGGGCCCATCACTGGAAAATTCTAAGGGGGAATCCAGAGGCCTCACTCTGGATTCCACACCAGAACCCTACTGATGTCCGTGTCCCAGTGCCATTCCATCACCCCCATGGATGGCCAATCACCAAGTGGCACGTGCTCGTGTCCACTGCCACAGCCACAACTCCAGCCCAGGTCACTACTGTCTCGCACTGAGATTACAGCCACAGTCCCCCAAGGTGGCCTCCCCGTATCCCCTGAGTCCCTCCC
Source organism: Galemys pyrenaicus (assembly GCA_019455555.1). Classification (NCBI taxonomy): domain Eukaryota; kingdom Metazoa; phylum Chordata; class Mammalia; order Eulipotyphla; family Talpidae; genus Galemys; species Galemys pyrenaicus. Next base: position 2,326,798 of record JAGFMF010011862.1, read on the forward strand.
GTGGCCAACAGGACCTGTCTAAACAGCAAGTCGAGCATGACACTTCCTTACTTTAAAAAGTCACTGAATGGTTCCCCATTACTCTTAGGATAAAGTCGAAATTCAAGACGTTAATAAAGGGCTCCAGGAAAAAGGTGGCATTTGTGGGATGTACGAAAAGGCAAGGAAGGGTCCTCAGGCCTGGAGAACTGCCCCAGTAATTACAGACAGTGCCGGAACCATTCCAGGGAATGGGATAACAAGGCACGCAGCTCTAGTAAGGACGAATCGCAAAAGTGCTGTGCCCATTCTACCCGTTCTCCCACTAAGTCAGACACCCCCAGTCGTGGGACTGTCCCACTGAGCCCAGATGAGCACGGGAACCCCTCTCAAGGCCGCCACTCCTGAGAACACACCACCTACCCCACCCCCGGGGAGAGCGGCAGATGCCCCAGCGGAATGACAGGCGTCAAGACAACAGTCAGGTGTTGCATCCTCGCCAGGCACCGAAGGCTGAATCCAGAACGTTCCCACGAGCCTCACCAGCAAGCAGGGGACTCTCCCGGGCTCCAAGAAAGGAGCTGTCACTCTGCTCTGGAAATCACCCGCACGTGCTTTGGTGGCGCGAGCTCCTCCAAGGCGTGCCCCCTGGAAAAGTCACTGCAACCGTGAAACCTTGTTCCGATAAACAGATTTCCGGAGCCAGAATACTGGCCAGATTAGATTCCAAGGAGCCGGCTCTCCGAGGCAGCAGGCAGGCGGCACGTGGCCCCGACGGATGAAAGGGGTGAGGCAGAGACTAAACACCACGTCTGCTACGCGCAGGTGGTCCCGCCAGCCACGGGCTCCGAGTGCCTTTCCGTCAGGCCTGGGGTCCCTGGGGCCTGCTGAGTGACAACACAGAGGCGCCAGCTCTGAGTTCTACTAAGCAATACCCCCATGCATGGAACGGGGGATCAGGAGAGGGAACAAGAAGCCAGTTAGGGTCAGGGGGCCCCCAAATCATCTATCAATATGAATTAGGGATAATTGGTGGAAAACAGGGAGGTCCCTGGAGTCCAGGCAGCCTAAGCCCACCCATCACGCTCAACGAGAAACAGTTACGGGAGCCGGCCTCCCTCCCCAAACCAGTAAAGAGTGGAACGTTCAGGTCCAAAGCAATGACCCAAAGCCCGTTTCAGGGATACGTGCCAGGTAACGTGGGAAAATTCAGAGGGCCTCAGTAACCCGGGAGACCCCACAAGCCCTCATCAATCAGTAAGAGATACAAGTTGGAAACATTCAAGAAGCCACCCCACTCCTCGCCCACCATATGCAGATCAGCACCTACTTCTTACCCGCGCAGTGGCTACCCACTCGAGTCCCCTTTCTGCTAGAGAGCTTTCCTGTAGTTCCTCTTATCTATCGCTAAATCTCTTGCTTTTCTGTATAACTCTGGTCTCCACATGGAATTCTTCCTCGGCAAACACAAGGACCCAGAGAGAGAGAGCTCCCCTGGTGTCCTGACTCCAGGCCTGCTCCCAAAGCCCCAATTCAGCAGGAGGGGCACAAAGCCTAAGGCAAGTGACACTATTGTCAAGCTCAAAGCCTAAGGAGTAACCAGAGCAGAGAAGTTACATCCTGTTGATTTTATCTTCAAAAATCTTCCCCAAACCCATCAACTGTGCCTCACCAAACTGGCAGTGGCCAGTCCCAGTCGCCCTCTTTAACCCGCTGGTTCTCAAAAGGGGGCACTTCTGCCCCCCAGGATCTACGTTCCTACTGGTTTAGAAGCCACTAGGCTTCTATCAACAATACAGCCTGAAATGGCCATGGGACCATGGTGGAAACAATCTGACATAAACCAACCTCCTAACACTCATTTCTTACCACCACCACCCCCCACTCCTTCTCCTCACAGCAAAGGGAGGTTTTCAAATATTCCTGGTGCCCTTATAATAAATCTAAAACTCCTGCCATGGATGAGAAGCCCAGCGGAATGCAGGTCCCTGCCTCCCACTACCACCTCATTTCCAACCAGATCCTCAACCGGTGGGGTCTCCATGCATGCTGCCTCCTGGCCCTGACGCTTCCGCCCCCTTTTCACCCAGTGTTACTCTGATGGGTGGAACTATCACCTGCCTTCCCAACCCCAACTCATATGGGGAAGGCCTAAGCCCTGGTGTCTCAGAATCTGACTGTATTTGGAGACAGAACCTTTATTTTACTTTTACTTTATTTATATATATTTGACATCAATTGTAATCCTCATGGATTCCCCATCACCGTTTCACCAGTGCACCATCACCTCAGTCCCTTGTGCTCTTATTTGCCCTCAACCCTCTCCCTCCCCCCTCCCCACCAAGTGTCCCCAATTTGTCCTTGAGACAGGACCTTTAAAGAAGAGATTAGGTGAAAATGAGGCTAAGCCAATGTGACTGGTGTCCTTACAAGAGAGATAAAGATCACCCCCCAGTTACAGAGACATAGGAAGAAGGCCATCTGCAAGCCAAGGAGAAGGCTTCAGAAGAAACCATGCTGTCCACACCTCCACGTCAGGCTTCCAAGCAGCTAGAACTGTGAGGAAATAAATGTCTAAGCCACCCAGTCTGTGGTAGTATGTTTTGGAAACCCTAGTGAACTAATACATCGTGCTAATCTCATTCATCCTTTGGATCAGGGTTTTTTTATCACTTACTCTGAGACCCCCATTGACCTCCAATCTCAAGGCAGCCTCCCTTTTTTTCCCATAGCATCTTGCATTTCCTTTTATCTGAGCGCATGCTTGATTTATCTGGACTCGACCACTAGATGCTACACTCCCTGCAGGCAGAGCCCTCCCCTTGCACTTTGCGTCCCTGGCACCTGCTTTTCAGGAGATTCCTCAATAAATATTTGTGGATGCTCTAAGAAGAAAACCAAGTGTTCAGGTCCTGACTTAGCCCTGTCTCCCGTACTCTTCCTTGGAAAGTTCCTTCTACTTCCTGCTTCCTCCCCCCAGCAGATGAGTGGAATCTGTACATACATAGTTAAAAATAAGGGACAAGGGGATATCTGGATTAGTGCAAGTAAATTACTACCCTGTCTGCTTTAAAAGAGGCTAGAAATCTTTTCAGGCCGACAGCAGGACTTTCTAGTGGCTGAAATATTTATCCCATCTCAGTGTCTTGGGACACATTTAGAATCCAAAAAAGACAAGCATTAGCACAAAGTTGGCTAGCTAGGGTTTCTCCTCCTCCTTTTCCTTTTTTCATGAAGCTGAAAAATGAAAAAGAGTTGCCCATTTTCACTGCAACACATCACTTACTTAAAATAACTACACCATCTGCACCAGGAATGGGGGGAAAAAAAATCCCAAGTCCTCCCCCATTGGGCAAAAGCAAACAGCCTGCTGCAATAGCTTCTTCCAAAATTTTTGGCACCCACAAATTTATATTTGATGAGGGGGGCCAAAACAGGGGCAACTGCAAAAAATGCAGACAGCTGCAGCATTCCATCGAACTGTCTTTCTGGAACGTGCTGGTAGTAGTGGTGACCGTTCCAGCTGAGAAATGGGAATTCTATTCCACTCTTTGGAGTCCTCCATGTTCTCCTCTCTCCCTCCACTGACCCCCCTCCCCACCCCAGGGATATCCCTGTTCGTGATGCAATACAGAACTGACATCTGCAAACCATTCTCAGGCCACTGCTTGCAGATTTCTGTCCAGTTGCCTGAGTTTTCATCCTCTGCTTCCTGACATTATGAGCAGGCCCAATAAACAACACAGCAAGACAGTCGAACGTAAGTACAATCGCCCAGCAGCTTGGCATGCCATTTTGCATGCCAATAGATCTTGCCCAAAACCTACCTGGAGAATCAACACACCTCTTCCCACTTCCTCGTGCCAGCAAAACCACGCTACGAGGCCACTAAAAACAACCATCTGTTTTCCCTTTGCCTCGATTCTTCAGATGCAAACAGACGTTCTGTATCCAGGCGTATGTATAGTACAAAATCTTCCAGTAACTTGTTTGCCAACATCCTTGGAAAATCCCCAAAGGTCCCTCTGACTCCAGATTGCTCTGCACGGTGGCATCAGTGTGGGCCAGACCCAGAGTCTTCTGTGCCGAGGACTCCCCAGAGCCTTCCGGCTCTCATCAGACAGCTTCCTGCTTGAGCTCCGCGCTGGGAGCGTGGCTGTCACCAAAGAGGGAGCAGTCCCGTGTGGATGTCTGAGCCTGGCGCATGGACATGCCTCTGGCTCCAAGCACCTGAGCCAAGCCAGGACTCCAGCTCTGTCTAGACTCTGCATCCGCCCTTCCCTGGGAGCTCCCTCTAGAAGCCCCATCCAGCACTGACCTGTCTGTTGCATGCAGACAGACAGCCCAGGGAAGTTGGTGAGAAGTTATGAAATGACCCAAGGGTTCGGGCCAGCACTGCTGAGCCTTGGCACTCTTAACTCGTCTCTACACTGTCTGTGGCCCTGAAGGAAGTCGGTGCATAATTCTGCTGCAGGAACAATTCGTAGTTGGTCATCGCCTGGGCAATGAGTGAGCCCAGCAGTCCACCCAGCATCTGCACCTCCCAGACCATCCTTCTTTGCCTCTCCTATGGCATGCAAAGTAGCAACCGTTACAAAATGATAAACGCTTTGTTTCCTTCTCAAAATGAGTTAGCAAAGAAGGCCAATGGCTAGTGTTAATGAGGCAAGCAAAGAGAAAGTGAAGAGGTCTCGGAAAAGGACAGTTCTTCACCAGGAAATAGCTTTATAAATTATTTTTGTCCTGTATTTATAGCCTCATTAAGGGCCCGAAGCTGTTACTTACATTTTTTAGTTATGCTTCATTGCACTTCATGAGAAAAATTATGTCAGAGCAGTATGAAAGTCGTGGGGATTTGCAGAGTTGCCGGAGGTGGTCCAGGCAAGGCCAAGGTCCACAGCGCTGGGGGCCGGACAGCAACACCGCAGGATGCCAGTCTTCAGGATTCTGACCCCCAGAGGGAAGCACCACGACCCATCCCACTCCGGGGGTCCCCATCCCTCCTCTTACACTACTTTTCACAGCCCTGAAGAAATCGACCACTACTGACTTCGCACTAGCTAAGATCTAACATGCCCTGTTAATGCAAGGCAAGAGTTGAACATCAGTTCCCCTTCGCCTCTTTCTAGAGCCCCTTCTGCCGATGGGGCCACTGAAATGAAAGCAGCAACCTGTTCAAGGTCACAAGCTAGGCCAGGGGTCTGCAAGTATCTTCAGGACAGGGTCAGGTGGTACATATTTTGGCTGTGCAGGACAGAAGGCCAAGTTAAAGATATTGTATTAGTATTGTATGGATACATAAAATTTAAAATATTTTCATAATAATTGAGAACAATATTCTGTGATTCAGGCCAGCTAATGAGAAATATGGAATTATTTTCTGAGGGGGTCTGAACCTGACTGAGGTTCAAAGTCAGTGTTCCCGATCAGCAAGATCTAGTGCCAAGATTTAATTTTCCTTAGTCATTTAGAGATGTAGAAGCTATGCTTAGCTCACGGCTGGGGTGGCTGGCTCTGACCCGGGGGCCACAGAGTCCAATTCCTGAGCTAGAAGACAACAAGTGTACTTATAATAACAAAACAGCACAGGCACCAGATACAAAGGCACTTCTTCTCTGTCCCATCAGCCACTGCATTCTGAAACGGTCCCAGGGCTCAATGGCTGCTCCCCCAGCACAAAGGCAGGGGGCCTGGCTGTCCTGTTTCAGTCTCTATCCCCAGCAACTAGCAAGTGCCAGGTATCCTACCACACCCTGCCCTTGCCTCCACCAGACACCCAGGAAAATGCTTCCCAACTGAACAAGTGATGGAGCAGAACCTGATGATTCCAGTTCTCACCTGCAAGTTCTGTAAGTTCATCTAAACCTGCCTTGAACCCACTCATACTTCGGTGCAAAATACATCGGTAGGTGAGTTTGGGCCTGCAGAGTCCTCTGACCTCCTAGGAGCAGCAGAAGCGATGGGCTTCTGGATGGGCTTCCTTGAGCTCTCCTCATACACCTGTGTCCTCACCGAGGGCCGGATTCCCGGATTCCTGTCAGCCCTGCGGCAGGACCGAGCCCCCAGTGCCTTCTGTATTTTCAGCCCCAATCAGCAGTAGCAGCAGCAGGAAGTAATCATTGGGCAGTGAAGCTACACTGAAGGAGGAGAGCAGGACAGCTTAATGACCAACTTTATCAGGCTTGCAGATAAGCCAGGCCTATCAACCCCACAGTTCAGCACCTCTCAGATACAGCCTCAGGGTCAAGTAGCACTGTATTCTGACCCCAAGTTCAAGTTCACCCTTCCTACCCACCCACCCACCCACCCCAGCATGCAGCAACACTCATTTCCCCTCAGAAACACCCAGGCAGCATGTATGTGACATACCAAACCCAAACCAAGGCACAAGAACAGAAAAGCAAAATGAGCTTCATTCAAGCACCAAAGACAAGGTCAGGCTAAGGAAGAATTTCTGAAAAAAGATGCAAAAAAAAAATAAATGCAAGGGTGATGGAGTTGGATAAATACAATCTCATTCAAATGTAAAACTCCTGGTTGGATAAAGACACTACTACCAAGGTTAAAAGGCAAGGCACTAACCTAACTGGAAGACAGTATCTGCTTCTACTATCTATACACTACATAACCCCTATTTAGGATCATTTTAGAAGACTATAAGAAAACTCAGGCAACCCAAGACATGACCAAGAACTTTCACTGATGGAAAAACTCCGGGGAGTCACTTATATACTCATCCTCAATTGGCACCATATGAGAACAAGGGAGTTTTCTTTCTTACCGATCAGACTTGCAAAAATTGGAATTCTGATATGCTCAAGTGGGAGATGATGTGAAGCAACAGGAATTCACATTGCCTGTGGTGGAGCCATCTGGCAACCCCCACTGAGGCTGAAGTCGCTCCTCCCCTGTGAACCAGCTCACTCTGCTCCAGTGCACACAGTAAGACCTGGAGAATCGTGCAGAAGACAACAGCAAGGAACATTCGCCCCTGTGTTGTCACACAAGACTGTAAGACAAACCAAACGCTCCTCAAAAGGAAAGTGGATGAAAAACTGGGGTACACCCACACAATGGAATGCCACCCAGAGCTCCGATTTAACAAATTGGAATGGTGAGAATCAACATGCACACGTCTAAGTAAAGCTTAGTAAAAATGGCAAGTGACAGCACTTATATCAAGCCTGAAAAATACACTCTTTATGTGGGTGCACACAGATGTGAGTGAATTTCTGAAAATACTCATCCAGGACAGAGGTGATCTTCTGGCAGTGGGATTGAAAGAACACCATGAACTTCAAGCATAAAATTCGTTTCTTTAAAACCAAGGCAAGCACAATCCTCGGTTCCATCAGTGGAGCTGGGAGAAAGACACACTGGCTTTCTCTGGGTTATTCTTGGTGCTTTTCTCTACTGCTTTAAAAGTATTTCATTAATAGCATTCACTGTAAAGAACAAAAATTATGCTATTTGAGAAAAATCTATGAAAGACATATAGGACTGTTTACCACTAATGTTGTAGCTTCAAACACCCCATCAGCTGTGAAAGGATGAGAGAGATAAAGGGACAGGTGTCAAATGGGGGAAAAGAACAAATGCAAAGCATTCACCTGGGAGATTCAGTCTATTATGAACTGTTCATTTTCTGAAAGGCAGCCACAGTTGCAGAGTAGAAATGGATTGTGAAGGAAAAAAAATAAGCACAACTCCTAAGATAAATTTACCCACCCAACTTACGAAGCTGTGACATTCCAAAAATAAAAATAGCCAGACCTAGACAGAGGTCAGATATATTTTAAATGCTAACTCCCTGTGAAGTTGGGGTGGGGAAGGCTACCATAAGGCTGTCTTTCTCAGAATAGTCCATGTCATGTGCCTCCTCACCCCTCCACGTGGGGCTACAGGCAGCTGAGCAAACATGGGGGTGGGGTGGGGGCAGTTGGGGTAGCAGGGCTGGAATTTCATTCTAATGACTATAACTAGCTGTGTGACTCCAGACAAATGAATTGCCCTCTCTGAGCTTCACATCTCCATTTGTCACTCCACCTCCCTGGCAGCGCTACTAAGGTCAGAGATATAATACTTTTATCTGTATTCTAGCTCACAGCTCTCAGAGAGCTGTGCTCTTAGTGGTGCCCAGAGGCTACTAATGCCTCTTCTCTCCCTGCCTTCCAGCAATGGCCCGGCCTGGGAAGGCACGTCAGGCTGGCTGAGCTCACTGGTTGCTTAGGTCCAAATAAACAGACTTTAGGGACAGACAACAGATTTTAAGAATATATTCAAGGAGCTCACAGCATAGCCCTGGGTATGTGCCTTCCAACATCCTGCAGCCCCGGTCCCTTTTTCCTAAGAAATAATTCACCCTCCTGAACCATTCTTGGGGCTCTGTAACAGAGATCATTATAAACATGAGCCAAACCACCCCCAAAAAACATGATTATGAAGCAGGTGAAAAGAGAAAGCGCATGCCATCCACCGCTGGGATCTAGGGGAGCTGCTCCACCTCCCTGGGCCTCAGTTTCCCCCAGTGCAAATGCAGTGACAGATGTCATTCTGGCTCCTTCCCAACTGTCAACGAGCTCCTTCTTATTTCTGTGGGCACACACCTCATCCGTGCCCACAGCAGGGAGGCAAACACCACTACCTACCTGCCCATCCTAGATACAGTCTCCAGCCACTGAAAAGTAATGGCTGGGATTTAACCAGAGCTCTCCCTCCAAAGAACTGAAAACATCCCTGCAAAGCCAGTGCTGAATGCAGTTCCTCCTTTTTAAGGAGCAAAAGAGCAGGACCCAGAGATTAACCAGCCTATCAAAAGCAAGGCTGAGGTGGCCAAAGAATCTCAGTTTCCAGCCCCTGGTCGACACTTGATTCTCTTTAGAACTCCCATCTCCCGCCGTCCCCACGGAGATGCCCGGGCCCATGCTCCCCTGTGACAGGAGAAAATAATGTGGCAAGGGCCAGCCAGCAGACCTGCCTCCTGTCCCCACCGATCTGAGGGCCTCTCGGTTCACTTGGATTATCCACAATCTTCCATCAAGTCTCAGCAAATGAGCCACTGTTCGGCTTATCACTTCTGATTAGGAGAGGAACTGTGCCAGGGGAATCAAACACCCCGCCTGCCACCACCGAGCCAGGGGGAGAAGTGTATTAGCCAGAGCGTCTTTTTAAATTTTCTTAAGTAGCTTAATCCATTAAACCAGTCCACCCCGTCTTCACAACCTGCTCACGTGGGCACCCTCCCTGGGCACTGAGTGTGACAGGTCCTCCATGGTGAGGAATTAGCTGACTTCTTGAGCAAATGCTGTTTGTACATCTAGCAAATGCCAGAGTTGAGCAGTAGTTCCGGCCGGAGACCCATGTCAGCGTGCAAGTCTGAAGGAGCGCGGCTTCTTTACCTCCGCAATGGACCTGTCGGATTTGCTAAATCAAAGGGCTGAAACTGTGAGGATGGACCTGTTTGGGCTTTCCAAATTGGAAAGGGTAGATGACGACAAGCAAAGCAAATTAAAGAGGGATTAGAGAGTTCTCACCCAGGCCTACCCGGTGTCCACAAACTATGAGTTCTAAATCTACAGTTTCCAAGCTCAGGGAATGGGGTAGCCCTTCTGTGCCTCAGTTGCCTCCCCTGTAAAATGAAGATGGACCAAAAGCAACCCTGACAAGCTCTCTGAGTCACCATGGGGGTTGTTTCTTTATGGAACCACAGACCTGAAAACGTGAGTCTAACTGTGTGTCACTCACACCAGAAAACCTCTTAAGGGAAAAAATAATGTACTAAAAATTCAGTGGACACTTTCAGGACTATCATACATTTTATAAGACAGCACACAGATAGAGGCCATAGCTTAGCCAGAGTTCATTTGTTAAAGGTATTATTACTCACTATTAAAGAATTACTGTTATATAAAGACTAGCTGTAATGTAGGCACATAATATGTCATTACACAAGACATACCACTCTAATGTAGTTACATGATTAATAATTAAAGGAAGGGTGATCTGGAGTGTAAAGGGGCCCACCTTGAGCGACTACAATGGAATCCTAGCAGCTCAGACAGGAGGCCGGGGGGCAGGGGCTGCTCAGTACTGGCTGACTGTTCATGCATGGAACGGCCCCACGCCGTGGCCTTCCCGGTTACTCCGCGCGCTCTGCTAACAGAGCAGCTCAGCACCACAACAATGGAAGAAGTGAAAGGCGGGGTGAGTGCCAAGACCAAAACGAACCTTCAAATAGATTCCGACCTGACTGCTGTGGGATCCCCAATCTACTACAGCCAGGGGGTGCCGTCCCCTTTACTGAATATAAATTCTCACCAGGTCACCAGTGGCTCCCAAATCTCCCAACTGCTGTATCCAAAGACTACTTTTCAGTCTTCACCATAAGCACAACTCTGCTGCCTCGGACCAACCCCATCACCTCCCCTTCTGAAACTACACACACACACACACACACACAACACACACACACACACACACCAACACCTAGGTCCTCTAACCTTTTGTCCTCAGTCACACTGGAGACTCCTCTTTCTCTAGCCATCCCTCAACAGCCTTCAGAGCTCTGCTGGAGCGACAGAGACAGTACACCTCCCTGCTAGACACAGTACACCACCCCGACAGATACAGTACACCGCCTGACAGACACAGTACACCTCCCCGACAGACACAGTACACCTCCCCGACAGACACAGTACACCGCCTGACAGACACAGTACACCGCCCGACAGACACAGTACACCGCCTGACAGACATAGTACACCTCCCCGACAGATACAGTACACCGCCCCGACAGACACAGTACACCGCCCGACAGACACAGTACACAGCCCGACAGACACAGTACACCTCCCCGACAGATACAGTACACCGCCCCGACAGACACAGTACACCGCCCGACAGACACAGTACACCTCCCCGACAGACACAGTACACCGCCCCGACAGACACAGTACACCGCCCCGACAGACACAGTACACCGCCCCGACAGATACAGTACACCGCCCCGACAGACACAGTACACCGCCCAACAGACACAGTACACCTCCCCGACAGACACAGTACACCGCCTGACAGACACAGTACACCGCCCCGACAGACACAGTACACTGCCCCAACAGATACAGTACACCTCCCCAATAGGCTGCCTCATCCTCCATTAGTCTCCACCTCTAACTCAGCTCTCTTGTCCATTACCCCATCCTCCACCCTTCCATCATCTACTACCCCAGAGACTTCTATATCCAACATAAAGGCAGCACGTACAAAATAGAGCTTTTGGGTTTTCCTCTAAGCCTGCTCCTCCTGCATCCACGGGCGTTCCAGTTGGTCGAACCACCAACCATCCCTCTCCCTGACCCCCTACTTTCATCAGTGCCAAACACCTCCCACATCTCTCCTTCCTTGTCATTACTACTCACAGCCTCAGGACTAACCCTTCTCTTTCCCAGATCCTGTCTTGACCTCTAAAACACTTCCTTTGTACAACTGGAGAGCAAATCTGACGCCGCATGGAGTTTCAAATCCTCCCATGGCTCCCAGCCAGTGAAGGGCAAGACCAGTAATCGGGGATCAGCACAGGAAGCCTGTGTGTCTGGCCAGCCACACAGCCCAGAGGGTCCTCCCTGGCTCCCAGGTTCCCGGAAAAGCCCCCCTCAGATCTCTCATCAGCACTTATACAAACCTCTACCTCTGAACTTATCACGATGCTCCACTGTTTGTGCCCCTGTTTTCCTACGAAACTCCAGGGGCAACCTCACATCAGAGAAAGAAATCTGTTCTAAGGTGGCCCAGAGCCAAGGATAAAATGTCCGCTGAAATGAACTGATGGAGGAAGACACAGAGGGATGTCTGTGGGTAAATGGAAATATGGACGGTTGCTTCTTTGGGCTGTAATATTATGAAAAGCATTTCACCAGACATTCTGTGGACTCTCCCTATATGTGAGGATTATTCCTCAGTTCCTGTGGAGAGTCCACATTTGTATGCAGCTTAAGATTTATTGAAGGAAAATATGTTTCTTCATGCTGAGAAAATAGTTTCTCAGAACTTGATATTTTATAAAATTTTTAAATTCATATTATTATTTTCATATCAAGAAGTGCATGGAGCCTGGAATTTTCTGCAGTGCAGTCTTCATCTATGAAGTAAACTGAGTAATTCTCTTTTTAAATTGAAGTAACATTGCACTATAACATTATATAAACTTCATATTAATTCAAAAGGCTACCTGCACCGCTATGCTTACTGCAGCACTATTTACAATAGGTAAGATGATAACAATCCAAATGCTCAAAAATAGATCTGGATTAGGAAGATGTGCTATATATACACAGTGGAATACTATTCAGCAATCAAAAAAAGATGAAACTCATGCCATTTGCAACAAAATGCATGGAGTTAGAAGGGATTATGTTGAGCGAAATAAGCCAGAAAAAAAATACTAGATGGCTTTTGCTTACAGGAGGCATAGAGGGGAACCAAATAAATAATTAGGAAAAGGTATAATAATAATAATAAATAAACAAAATTAACAGGGAATTTAAATCAGAGACACTCTGCAGGGGAGCCGGAGGGAGAGGATCAAAACGGGGAGGGAAGAGCATAAAGGAGTATGGTGATGGCTCACGGGTAAACTGGTGGTAGGAATTTTACAGGGATTACACCTAAGAGGAGAAAGCAAACATTGCACAAAAATGAACAGTGATGTAAAATATATATAAATAAGTGGCTTTAGGGAAAACATAAGTTTCAGGTGTGCATCACTGAGAACATGGGCGAATACTACAATTAAGGTCACCACTCAAAGTCCAACTCTCTCCTCCACCACACAACTGCCCTCCTTTACCCAATGTACCCACCCACCCCTACTTTCCCCTTTCCTTCTTCGTAACCCACTAATTAGTCTTACAGTCCAACCAAAAAGTTGGTTTTTCTTTAATTCAGTTCGTCTGTTTGTTTGTTTCTCTATATACCACATTTGAATGGTGAGTAAGTCTTCACGGCTCAAATAAAACAATTCAAGTGCAGCCTAATGCTTCAGAGTGTAACCTCAGCAGACTCCTGCCTCCAGAACTGTCTGGCCTGAGGACTCTGCAAATGACTTGGACTGCCAGCGACATCTGACACGGCCTCCCATGCGGCAAGTCCAGCAGTCTGTGATGACCCATTCCCATAGAGCCAGCTCATGTCCGTGCCGTGGGGGAGAGAAACCAGGCCCACGTGTGTCCAGTGACTGACAGCACCCACAAGAGCTTCTGCTCCACGCTGGGTGGCGAGAGACAGACTCCATCCAGCCTGCAGGTTGACTTCTCCTCTCCCTGTGGTTAATCCCAAACCACCAGCACCCTACAACGCAGCCTTTGTTTGTTTCTTCTTGTATCCAAGGAGTAGTGACAGCTGCACCAAAGACAGTGGCATTTTAGGCTAAGAAACCCCGTGCTCATGGAGGCAGGGAGGGCAGCCTGGCAGAATAAGGGAGCCCGAAGGGGTCTGCCTCTGTCATGATGTCCTTGGAGCACTGGGGCCCAGGTCCCCCAGGACCACTATTCCTGGAAGCCCGGCTAGACTTTGGACAAACAGCCTGGTCTGTTCACCTCTATGGAAGGCGTCAACACTCCACAGAGTGCCGACGGGGAGAGGAGGGTACTGGTTCCCCAGGAATCTGCCAAGGCAGTTTAGGGAACAACGCTGATTTAGAAAACGCCAGCGGAGTCAAGAAACATAATGAACCAGAACTGCCAATGCGGCTTGAGAGGCTCGCCCTGTCTCTTCTTGTGTCGATCATGTGCCTTTATGCTAAAGACAGGAGAGACGGCAGTTTTTAAGGGAAATGAGGCAAGGGATCCAGCTTCTCACGAAAGGTTCACGATAATCGGCTTCGACGGACGCCAGCCCTGCCTGGCACTGCTCACTTTCCACTTCACATCCCGATCCTCCCATGCTGCATAAATGATAATGCATTTACAGACAGTTGGGACTCTCTGCCAGGAGGGAAATTTCACGTAATTAAATAAAAACAAAATGAAAAACCAAAGCCTGCAACTAGTGCCAAAAAGAAGATGGCCTGCTAGATATTTATGGAGCTTTCTAGCCAGAAATGCCAATCGAGATGATTTTTTGCCCTGAACTGTATCTTTGAAAACAATCCCATGTCCCTAAATAAGAACGCCTTAAAATTCACTAAGAAAATCACAAACACTCAACAGAAAAAAAGGACACAGGAAATGGAGAAGCATGCACAAAAAGTAAAGATGACTAGTTAAACAAAAGAGATAACAACAAGCAAATTCAAGAGGAAATGTCATTTTGTAAAGTCATTCTGGTCAGTGAAGTTAAAATGATGGGTAAAATCAAGAGCTGGCAGGGATGGGAGGGCACTGGTGAGTGCCCCGTGGCATGAGCTTTCTGCAGGCAGCTGGTGGCACCCAGCAGTTCATTACCTTTGGACTCACTGATTCCATTTCAAAGGCTCTATGTGCAGGATTACATAAATGCATACAGAATCATGGAGAAAGCTTTTTTCCTTACATCACTTTTTGGTAAAGGCTCAAAACTTAAAAGAACATAAATATCTGCCAACAGAGAGATACGTAAATACAAGATAGCTTATCCCCACTGGAACACTTTCAACAGAACCCAGGACCAGAATGTACCAACATGGAAGGATATCCACAATAGAGTCAGAGGGTGGAAAGCAAGTGGAGAAACAATGATGTGCAGCGGTCCGTTCTTGTTTATCGCTAGACACATATGTGATCATACACAGGCACCTGTATTTATGGCTACGTCTCAAGATCCAGCACATACACTCTGAGGGAAGGAACTGAGAGATCCCATAAAAATAGGAGTGTGTTTTACACACGCACCCATCCACACAAGTACACGTATGTGCACAGGTATACACAGGCACTCGCAGACATGTGCACACACATATACACACAGGCACACACGCACACACACAAAGATATTAACTCTTTTACCCTTAAGAAGCAAAAACCAAGAGAGGCCATCCTATTCACCAATTTACAAAACAAAAAAGACAAAGCCCTCCTTCAAGCCTGGGGGAAGCAAGTTTGGGTAACAGGGCTTTTACATAGTCATGAAATTAATAGCTCCAAACACTGGCCCAAAGGGAAAAAAATATAAAAACAGAAGAGGGGAATCATTTGGAAAACCCTGGGGATGGTGGCCTCTTAATGAGTTATTATGGGAAACTACCCAAGGGCGAGACTCCCTTTGATTCCCTCTTAGAACACAAATACAGTCTATAAGAGAGCTTCTGAGCCACCTTTCCCAGCCACATGTCTCCCCTCCCTCTGGCCAACCCTTCTCCACCCCCCAGACCCCACCTCGGTGGCCTGTGTAGGCGTGCTGGGGGTTCTGACTCCAATTAAGGGATATAAATTTAATTTGTCCTCTGTGAGGAATGTAGTGTGTCTCTCCAAGACTAGCGCTCACTGAGAGCCCACAATTACAGCTTGCTCCGGGCTCCGGCTTCCCGCTCCTGAATCTTCCAGGCGGCATCAGGCCACGCTTCTGCGGGAAGACAGAGGGGCTCATTGAAAGGCGCCTGGAACGAGGGTGCCAGGGCCTGGAGTCCGCAGCTAGTGGGGCGTCTGGTTGCCAAGGTTTCCGAGTGTCCTTGCAACCGAAATGGGTGGGGGAGTCATCCCACAATCGCCTCTGAAAAGGGGGCGGAAATTGGATATTTTTAATGTTGAGCAAAAGAAGCCAGACACTCTTATTCTTGCCAATTCTAAACCAGGCAAAAGTAATTTATGATGCTGGAAGGCAGGAGGAGAGAGGCGGTGAGCGGGGGCACCCTGGGTTCCAGGGTGCAGGTAAGGCTCTTTTTTGATGTGTGCACTGCTTCCCCAGGTGTGTTTACTTCATGAAAATTCAAGACACTCCCTTCCACTCACTTAACATCTGTATGTTTTTTGGTATATATGAGAAATTTCTACGAAAGTTTACTTAAATAATGTAAGAACATCTCTTGAACGGGCAGCTCTGTCCATTCCCATCTGACCATCTCCCTTCTTCCTACATTCAAGCCACCAGCAAACTCGCTGGCCAGTCATGCCAGGTCCAGCAGTCCACGAGGCCGCGATGGTGACGGCGGGAGATTGGGAGTGTGAGGAGGGAGGAATGGAATGTCCAGCGTTTATTTTTAATCGATTTGCTCATTTTCCCCTAATATCAAAACAGCCCCACTCCTTTGCTCCGATGCCCAAAATGGCATCAGCCACACCCTGCTAAACCCCAAGTATGCAAAATTCTCAGACCTGGCACTGAGCTCTTGTGGCCCCATCCACTGAACCCGGCTGAAGGGACTTTGGGAATCATGGAAAAGTCCCACGGCTGTCCTTGTCCTAGTTCCAAAATGCAGCTGAACCAGCTGGGCCTGGGACTCTCCTCCCAGTTCATACCAGCTCCGGTTATCCTCCACCTCTCTCCTGGGGTGACTGATTCTTCACTATAGGGGTCTCTAATGAACTTTTTCATGAGGTTACTTCGGGATTCCTCCCCTCCCCTGCTTTTTTTTTTAAAAGATTTATTTATACATATAAGAACTGGGGTACAGGCCAGAGGTGCGGGGGCTGAGAGGATTCACCAGAGACAGACTGGAGAGCAGAACAGGCAGATGGATTGAAGTACACGGCTGAGGGGGGCAGCGGGCAACCCAGGAGAGGTCTGCTGCACCATGTGTGTCAGTTCCTTGGCTGAGGATCGAACTCACGCTGCTGTGGCTGCTGATAACTTCACAGTGCTGTGACTTAAGCCCTGGCGCCACCAGGGAGGCCCACCCCTCCCATGCTTTTATTAAATAAAAGGTATTTTTGTTTGGTTTTGACAAAAAAGAAAACGAAACCCAGAGAAAGAACAGCAATCCAGAAAGATTTACGTTCTAGGAACCCGGAATTAGCCACCTAAAGTTGCTGCCCCCACCCAGGACTGAGCGAGAAGTACAGCTTTCCCGCTCTCCCTCCAACAGTCACTCTCAAAAAGGCACTGCCAAGTCACCACCGCCACTGCCCAGTGTTCCCAGAGCGGAGCCGTGAGGGGGATCAGCCGCACGCGCCCACACTGTGCCCTTCCAGTGACTTGGGCTCAACTCCACTGACACAACAGGGCCATTATGTCACCGGACGCTACTTAGCATTTTCATGAAAGGCCAGGTTGGTGATTCCATTTGTATTCTCTGCACAGATACGTTACCTTCCTGTCGATCACTCCTCTCTCTCTCTCCCTTACACACCAGCTTCTTAGGTTCCCACAAAACAAACAGCTTCTGTTCAAACTTTGGCCCAGAGCAACTCAATCTCCTGCCACCTCCCCCACCCAGGACAAATCCCAAACTCGCATAAACACAGGAGGACCAGCTCAAAGCTCAGACTTGGAGGCAGTGAGGCGTGGAAGGAACCCTTCAGGACACACTCACCAGGCCCAAACAGCAGCCAGTCACAGCCCGAGGATCACACCAAGAAAGAACCAACCGATAGAGACTTAAAAAAAGACATAATATCCTGAGTAAGTAAACAAAAAAAGGGAGAGGGAGCAGGGCTTCTAGTAAACCCAGCTTTGCATCAGCTCCCTACCAGTGCCTCTCAGATCCTCCCAGAAAACACAGCAACATAGAGACCCAGCCCCAGCGGGCTGGAACCTGGCGGGGCAGTGGGAAGGGTTGTCATCAAAGCAGGTCTGGGGGAGACAGGAGAACCTCATGGAATCAGAGCAACCACTGCCAGCAATCTCAACTCCTCAGAGAAGGAAAAACCTCAAAGCACAGTCCCTTGGGGGTTATATACACTAAGGAGAGAGGGAATAGATTCTGTAAAACAGCAGTCTAAGAAAACAGACATCAGTCTTGCAAAGCCCCTACGCTGAGCAAAGCCTCCAAGGCCAAGGGGCCCGACCAATAAGCAGATGATTTCAGGAAAATCTGTTTCAGCCAACTGCTCCATGAATCAGGCATTATCCCCAGGGCTGCTTAAAGAACGAGAGAATACAGCTCAAAAATATTCAGAAAACAAAATACTTCACAAAACGCCCATATAAATAAATGAGCGCTGCCATTTCCATCTCAAAATATACTAAATACCATCATCTATGAGCAAGTTGACACCTAGATCTTTTTCAGTTACAAAATTAACAGGGAACCAGAATAGAAGGGAGAGATGAGAATTTAGAAAATATGAAACATTTAAAATGAGTTTCCATGTTGTGCCCCCTAAACCACCAGTTTTCTTCTTTCCACCTTTTCCATCTACAGATTTTTCTAGTTTCAAAATTCAAGCAATTTTTTTTAATTCCCTCAACTTCTTCATCTTGGAGATACAGTACTCAGAGTTCCTACCCTCTAGTGACTGAGAATGTAGAAGAAAGACAATCTAAATTTACTAATTAAAACCAACAGTAAGAAAGCATCTTCCAGGATAAGAGCAACCAAAACGCAACTTCAGACGTATCAAATGAAAACATTGATGACTCTGCAGCCCCTTCTCCCAGAGCTCTGCAAACGATGAAGCCACAGGTCAGCAAAGCTGGCAACAGGACACGACTCCAGCTTCGCTCAGAACTGCTGCCCACTACACCTTAAGGTGTGCCTAGTGCCCTCATTCCTCCACCCTGCATCCTGAGGAGGTTTGATCCCGGGGCACAGATGGAGAAACCCAAGTTCAAGATGACAAGCCACTCAATGAGAACAAGGATGCAACCGCAGAACTAGCTCAGTCCCCCAAACAGCAAAAACAGATCACTCTACTAACGCTAAAGCTACAGCTACTATAGTCCTCTCTCCATTCTTTCTCAGTCATCATTTGAGTATCACAACCGCAGAAATCCTTTTTCTTTTTTGAAAGACTTATTTATGCATACAAGAACTGGGGTACAGGCCAGAGGTACAGCAGGAGACAGAGACAGAGTGGGGAGCAGAACAGGCAGACTGACTGAAACACACTGCTGAGGAGAGCAGTAGGCAAGGCAGGAGAGGTCTGCTGCGCCATGTGGGTCCCCTCCCTGGCCAGGGATTGAACTCACGCTGCAGTGACTGCAGATGCTTCACAGTGCGGTGCCCAACCCCTTGCGCCACCAAGGAGGCCCCACGACAGCAGAATTTCTGATACACAAACCCCAAGATCATCCAAATCCGCACCTGGTCTACCAGGGTGGTGTTCTCATGGCTCAACAGCTTGAGCCAATGGTTACCTTGACAACGACTTTTGCCCACTGCACTAGGACCAAGAGATAAGACATATACCAGCTGCTTCTACTGTCTGCTCTGTTTTGTGGTAAGCACTGCATTCAACCAACTGACTCATTCACTAACTCAAAAAGAATTTACTAAGCACTTGTCTACTCAAGGTTGTGGGAAATAGAAGGATTGAGCATATTCAAGGCCCACCATTGCCCAGGAGGGGAGGATGAGCTTAAATACAGCCCTACTGCATTGAGGTATGCTTTTCTTTATTGTGCTCCACAGGTATCTCCATTTTTATAACCTGAAGGTTTGTGGCAGTCCTGCACACAACAAAGCTGTTGGCACCACTTTTCCAACAGGATGTGCTCACTTCACACTTGTGTGTCACATTTAATTATGGACCTTGCTTTTTTTCCCACACAGAACACAGCCCAGTAACATTATGTACATTATTTTAAGAGAGAAACTACTATTAAGCTTTGGATTTATCCAACCCAGAACTTCTTGTTATAAGATTAAAAAACTAAAATAAGTAGATGAGTCTGTTAAATGCCATCAAAAGCATTCTCCTTCCACTCCTCTGAGTCTATGTGGTCCTGTTTACTCCATCCTTACTCCCAGAAGGGGTACATAACCCATAACTAAGCGACCAGCATGTGTATTCACAGCAATTAACAAAAAATGGGCCAGGAACTCTGGCAGAGCCAATGAGAGGTGAGGTGATTCTCCTTGGGACTTCTGGGAAAGAGGCATCCACATTTTTCCTGGTGAATCTAAATATTAAGAGGATGTAGCAATGAGTTGCTGTTCTGCTACCATCTCACCAACTTGAAAAATCAACTGTGAGAAAGGCAGACTCGAGGGAAACAAAGAAAACTGATTTTATGTAGGCACATTTTGAGTCCTGGATCCAGCCATTCCTGAAGGCCTAATCTGGCATTTTTAGTTTATTTAACACAATTTTTTTTTTTTTAAATTAGCTGTCCAGGTGAGACTATCATCTTCAAGGAAAAGGCAGGTACCTTATATTTTTAGATAGAATGTGATCTGAAAATATTACATCTGATATTCTGATATATCGCATTCACATAATTTTTATTAGGTACATGGTAATAATTGCCCTAGTTTATCACTGCCATTCATCTCTTATTGAGCTAAATGCCTAAGTTAAACTTTATGAGATGTATGTTTTTATAGGAGAAAGCAGTACTCTCTGGGGGTCGTGGAACATATTACCCCAACAACAAGGAGGGACTTCTGTAGCTCTAATTATAAAAGTTAGAGACATGTGTACTATACGAACGGATTAGAAAACGGATTGTAGGAATGCCCATGGGGTGAGACATTTATTCCAGGGAAGTGCTGTGGAGTGTTTCATGGACTCGTTTTCAACCAGCCTGGTTTGTAGGGTGCGTAAAATAGAAACCTGCAACCCAAAGGAAACACTGAGCTAAGCAGAGGCATGAAAGCAACAGTTCAAAGGGGAACAAGGGAAAGAGGCCGAGACTTTGGAGTTTGGCCTTCACTGTGTACACACTAAGGAAACAACATCAGATGCTGAGCAGAGGAGGAACGTAAGTTATGCTTCAGGTACGTTAACTCGGCAACCTTACAAAGAGAAAATAAACACTAGGACAGGGAAACTGTAAGAAAATCAGATTTATAAAGCCACTGGCAATGTTTGGCATCTCTTTGGGAATAAAAGAGTTGAGTCTTACTCTTCCAACTCCAACATATATTCCCCCTTCTAACAAGAAATATTAAAAATGGTTGGTCCAATTTAGAATGAATGAATGAATGGATAAATAAATAAATAAATAAATAGTGTCTCTGATTATTTGTCGAAGGAGGAGACAACCCCGGTCATCAATCTTTGGCTTTGGAAAACAGCAGATGGTATTTCTGGCAGCAGATCCACTGTCCTAGTTCTGTTTTACTCAGGCTAATGCGGCTGGTTGTTTGTATTTCTTCATTCTGCACCACTGGAGCAAGGGGCAGGCAATCCCAAAATGTAACAAGCAATAAAGGGAGCCACACTGGGGCTTCGAATGCGAGCCTTCAGACAGCCCAGACACAAACACATCAGAGGAGATAATATTGCCGTCTCCCGTGCGGATGGTATTCTGGGGAGCCTGAGCCTTCTGGAAACAAAGCTGACCCGTCGCCTTCAAATCTTCAAAACCCACAAGACAGGAGTGAAGAAAGCAAGGAATAAAAGCAGATAGTAATTCGAGGCCATGTATGCAAATCAGGAAAATTCCTGATACTGGTTAAAGAGGTCTGAAAAGTAACTCCTTAAGACAAATGAAAACCTTTCTGAAAGATGTTTTTGTAAACCTGTCTTTGGATGTGTTCAATTATGATAACAACAACAATAATCATAATAATAAAGAAGCTCTTACAGGAGACTCATGGCATTTTCCACATTTTCTGCTCTTTTTCATAAGCAGATCAGCAACAGAATGAAGGGCATTTGCATTTTGACAGCACCAGACCTAGTGGTGAGGGAGCCTAGCAGTTTGGGAGCTTCGTTCTCTCCTAAAGTTTCCTTTCATTTCATCCTCCCAACTCCACTTGACCACTTCCAACATAAACCTCTGAGAGAGGAAACATTCGTCTCTACTTTAAAGGGAAATAAGTGAAAGCATAAGTGAAAAAGAATCCAGACTGTCTTCTGTATTTTTCCTCAGCTTCTTTTTCAGCCAGGTGACCAGGACAGCTGACCCAACCCTGTAAATGGAATTCATCAAAAGTCTTCTGAGGAGATTCCAAATAAGGGTCTCTAGTATAGTTTGAAAGTATCTGATTCAGTGAATCATAAAGGTCAGTCTCACAGCAGAAAAAGAGGTGTTTCCCAGAAGTGCTGCCAGATTAAGGAAAGGAACCTTTCAGGGAAATTCTAGGATAAAGAAGCAGCCACAAGTAGCACTTGGCGGGGAAGGGAGGGAAGACAGACATTAGCACAGCATAACCTCCAGTGCACTGGATAAGGGGAGGCTGGGATGAAAGGGAAGGTGTGCCTTTAAGAAGAACAATGAGGAGACCTCCAAGCCAGTGGGTGGCGCTCACAGCCAACTCTATGGTAAAAGGCAGAGCTTCTTAGACTCCACCCTCTAGCTCCCAGAATGGAGACTAGCTTGGAACTAGGGGTGGGGCAAAGTCCTCAGGTGGACCTTAAAAGCCCTGAACACAGACAGGCTGCTCCTGTTTTTGGATCCTGCTTACACCCTTGTTTTGCTGATATGACACTATCTGTTGGCAGGGCAGACACAACATCCTGCCATATGCGAGTCAATAACTTTGTTTTCCTCTTTCTTCTCACTACTCTCTCTCCGGTATAAACCTGCTTTTAGGTCTTGTCCTGTATGCCTAAGTAGACAGGGAAGGACTCATAAACCAGGTCGCCCGTTTCCCCGCTGGGTTTGCCCTGTAGCATGTACTTGGCCTGGATCTCAGCATGCTGAAGAGGGCAGAAGAAAATACAGAGAAAGGAGATCTGGCACCATGCCATATGGAGAAAAAGGAAGGTGAGAGAATGATCCATTCTAAGAAATAAAAACACTACACATATTATTTCAAAACCCAAGTTGTAAGCGATGGCTATGATGTCCACTGTTGTAATTGTGCTATAAAAACATGCTTTTAAAAATAAGGCCTCCATGGAACTAGAATTCCAAGCCGGAAAGTCTACAAGAAAAACAAAACAGTGTTTCTTCCTCATGCAGAGCAGTTTCCCGAAGAAACACAGAGAAGCGTCAGTTCTTATGAAGACAAAACAAAGGGTTCGAGTCTCTTCAATGTGCTTATTAATATTTACCCACTAAAATGCAGGTATTTTGCATTTACAGTCTACCAGCCCATTGATATTTAGTAGGGGCAGAAACGTGTGTGCACACACATGTACACACCACACATGTGCACGTGCACACAAAGAAAATATTTCTTCCTTCTCATCCCACACGACTGGGATGTCCCACAGAACTGCCTACATATTTACAAACCCCATCTTGCAACAAGAGGACTTAAAGCTGAGGCCCTTGACCACAACCATCTGGGAGTAGGGGGTGGGGAAGGCTTTCTCTCCAGAATCTAAATAATTCCCCCTAATACTTTTGAAGCCTTGAAAAGATCCCAAGACCCATCCCACCCTCCTCCCTGAACCCTGGAGTTGGATGGATAAGGCTTCTCTTTAGCCACAAGGCCACGCCCATCAATGCATCCAATCTGAGTTGACACACACAAATGGCTTTTGCAAAGAATAAAGGATTCTGTCTGATTTGTTTACCAATTCTGCCTGGTTTGTGTAGCTAAGCATTCCTTACAACTGATAAATAATATGTCCTCCTCCAATATAAATGGCACTGATGATAATTACCATTTGAGTGTTTTCCATATGCCAGATGCCTTTACAAACATCTAATATTTATAACAGGGTTTAATCAAAAGAATCATTAGCTCTATTTCACCAATGAGGAAAGGCCGCTGAGGGAGGTTAAATAGTCTGCCCAAGGACACATGGAATAATTAAGGAGCTGGGATTTACAACCAGGGCTGGGTCTGCCTAAACTTTATTTTATCTTCCACTGGATTCTTTCATGTGGCCATTACTACGGGAAAAACCCAGCCATGTTACACCCTCCTCCCAGCACCCCTCAAAGGAAGCAGCATGCATTTCAGCCGGCAAGACTTTTCTGCAAATAAAGAAAACTGACTGGGATTTTACAAAAAGCGCTGGTCTGCAGAGCCAGCAAAGTTTTCCCCAGTTTTAAAAACAAGACCCTCTTCGAGAGCCGATTACTAGGGCTGATGGAGCTCCTAAAACAGACCATAAAACCATTCACTACATGAGTTTTGTGGGGTTTTTTTCGCAGAGGGCTGTGTGCAGAAATGGCCTTTACCCCAAGCCTGAGATCCACCCACACCCAGGAAAGTCTAAAGACAGGTGTCTGTGCCTCCCTTCCCTCCCCTTATCAGACACTGCATGCTCAAGTCTGTACAAAGGAAACATCACTAACTAGCCTCCTCTTAGAGGCTGATATCAGATGGGTCCCAGGAGCCAGTTCTAATTTACTGAAATGATTGAGATCTCCATCTCCCCAGTTACTCAATCCTGCAATACCGGCCAGCAGATATAATTGCAAACCAGGTAGGCTAGACTCACCGATCTGCCCATTTGGTGCCAGCAAACGTTGCAAATTACAGGGTATAAATTTAGCAGGGTGGGTCTTGACACACATTCCTGTAAATTACATGTTCCCTTGCTAGTAGAAAGTGCATTAATTACTTGGGGAGTGTGCACTACTTCCACTTACTCGGGGCTTTCTGGAGAGCTGAGAGTAACTCCGGAGTAATCTATGAAGATTAAAGCATGAATAAATAATGGCTGCTGGGGAGGTGGGGCTTTTCCAAAACTCCTGGAATTAGAACTGTTAACTTCCTCCCTGCAGACTGAGAAAGTCACTGAGGCCTACTGTGGGGGCTGAGAATGGGCTGAGCCAATCAAGACACAGATATGGGCCCGAAGAGGCTGGAGACTTTGAGCAGGGTAGTGGCGGTACCTGAGCACCAGCTTCTGCCCCTGCAGCCCCTGTAAGCAGGCACCCAGCTAAGGACACAAAGCTGGCATCTTCCTGTGATCTTCTGGCACACAGCCATGAGAAAGAACGAGGAGGAAACTGAGGCTCAGAGAGTGAAATAACTTGCCCAAGAGCACACATGACAAACAGGGTGTGTGAACATGAACACGAGCATGAGCATGAGCATGAGCATGAACATGAACCTGAACCCAGGCTGTGTGACTTTCCAACTCAGGCTCTCCAATCCAAGGAGCTGTGGGCTAAGCGGTGGCCAACCATTTGCTTGCAGGGCTCTGAGAAGGAGGAAACACCACACATCAGCGCAGTGTCCATTACGTCCTGGCACACAGCTTCTGTCCTCACAACTACTCCAGGAGGTGGTCCATCCACTCATGGACCCATGAGGAAACTGAGTCTACGGCAAGTCAGATCATCCAGCTCTTAAGGAGCAGAAGAAGCCAAACTGTAAATCATCATTTCTATCTCCTGCCTCAAGGCATTTCCCTCTAAACTAAGATCCTAACCTTTGTTCACTGTAACTGCAGTGACTGTGCAGCCCATGTGATCTGTGGAGAGAAACATGATGGGAGGCACAAAGACAATGAAATGCACCACCGGCCAGGTCCCAGGGCCCACATGGCAGCGAGATGGGGACTCAGCTAGCCATTTTCAAGTGGAAGCTGGTAGCGGGTCTTAGCTGGAGTCAATCAGACCCATTTCTGCTTAACCTCTGTCAGTGGTAATGATGGGACAGGACTACAGCACACCCCATCCAGGCACAGGGACGTCACACGATCTGAGCTAAACTCGGCTGCCGCTCCCTTCCTGGAGGGAGACTTAAGGCAAGGACCCAACACACTGAAACGTCCCATTCTTTGTACACACTGTGACTCCTCTCAGCGTGGAAGGCTCACAGGTCTCCTGACTAAAGTGAATCTCACGTAGACAGGAAAACAAGTCTGAGGAAAAACAGGTAATATGGAAGAGACTTGACACCTAATATAAGTATATAGTATGCTGTATACTATATATGGCATATAAAATATTATAGCATAGCAATATAATATAGCACAGCAATAGAACAGACCAGAATGCAAAATCTGTGTGTGGTGACACAGAAAAAGGGGATGAGAAGATTGCGAGGCTGGACCAGAGGGGAGGAGCTCATCCTGATAGAAGCCACTGCTGAGACTAGTGGGCTAAGTTAAGATCAGGCTTGGTCATCAGAAAAGTGACTTGCACGGAGCAGACGCTTTCTCATCACATGTAACACTGACAGGACATTTCCTCTTGGTAATCATCATTTGGCGGATTGATTAAAGTTGGAATTCTTGAGCACTCAAGGTTATGACCTGAGTCCTGCCTTCAGGAAATTGCACATTCTTGGCCTTAATTGGAAATGTGTATGGTTTTACTAATAAATATGTGTACGGTAACCTAATAATTCATGCAGTTACTCTGTACCAGAAAGCTAATGAATAAAGTTGACACCATTGTATAGGGACAGGCTATAATAAATTTGCATTAATAAATATGTAAGATGACTGTGAGCGTCTGTTGCATAATTACTTCCGTGGTCCCTCTATAATTCTTTTCTACTAGCAAGTGGGACACAATGGGGTAGGTCTGCCATAGGGGCCCTGGACCTAAGCCCACCAAGATTAGAGTCCTCTGAAAGTCATTCATTTAGAGCACCATTTCTTATCAATCCTGGGACCTTATCTGGAAGTGGGGCTCCTTGTCCAAAAGCCAGATGAGATGCAGTCTCCCCAGTCTGGGAGATCAAAGGAGGAGATGTGTGGCCTTGGGTAGCTGCTAAGATAGAGCCAGAGCTTTTATTTACCAAAAAAAAAATTAATTTTTAAAAAAGGAAAGAAAAATCATCAGGTGGAGATGATAAAGCACAGGTTATTGAAAGGATGATAAGGATGACATAGGTATCACTGACAGCAACATGTGCAGAAAGTGAACTATTAGGTTCCTGCCTGGCCCCATCTCCGCCCCTGGCCATTCAACACACTGGGTGTGGAACTTCTGCGAATTTGGATAATCTACAGGAATGACTTGTAGATTTCATAAATAATAGCTACCAACATGTTATCCACTGTCATGCTAATAATAAACTCTAAGAAGCAGCCGCAAGTTAGAAAGTGATGAAATAAATAATGGAACATCTACTGGACTGAATTCCGTAAGTGTATCCCCCACAATCTGATTTGGTATGGGAGGTAATTGGGGGAAGGAGGGTGGGAATGTTGTTACTATTAATTTATATGGAATAATTTTGAGTCTTCCTAGAATGCCAAAATAACCAAGCAAATCATATCAAAATAGGAACATGTCACTTTTGGATGGTGGGAGAAACCTACACAGCCACTGAACCAGATGTGGAAGAGCTGGTGAGTGGGTGGTGACACCATTCTCTCTCCCACCATCCCATCACCTCCCACCAGCAAGAGTAGCCCAAGCTAAAGGGGGCATTATGGTTTTGAAAAATCAATTACTATTAGAACAGATATTCTAACTTAAGAGACAAATAATGTAAAAGCCTATGGTTCTTGTAATATATAGATTATGGAAAATAAAACTAAAAAAAATTATACTGACCAACTCAAACAGAAATGTTTAGAAAAATGTTCAATATTTGTAAAATGAATAAAGACAGTTAAAAAGGATACACACACTAAAATATATAGTATATCTGAAAGAGTACACCCATTCTTTTTTCTGAGTGGGGCATGACTAATCATTTTTATTTTCTTCTTTCTAATTATTCTTATTTTAGTGCAAATAAGAATAACAGTAAAGTCATTTTTCAGAATTTTAATGAGGTAGACCAGCACAGAACAAAACTATCAGTCAAAACAACTTAAGTTTAACGCTGAAGAGATCATTTCCCCTTATATTCAACTAGAAAGTATTCCTTGATAAAGAAATGACACAGAAGCACATAAGTAGATTTCATTATTGAAAGATTTCCTCCACAGACTTTTCTAGTGCAACCTGGCTGGAGATTTGTAAATGTTCTAGATACATTTCCTTTCACGTTGTCTGCAGGAGCAAATCACTGATACTGGACTACCTTCTCCTCACGGTGTTGTTTTTTTTCCTCCAAGCTCTCTTTCCAACCATAATCTGCTTTTCTGGGCAGTTATCTGACCCAGAAAGTACCACTAAGCAGCTAGAACACACAGCCCACAGGTCTGGGTAAACCAGTCCTACCACTTCAACAGCCAACATTCTCTCAGCAAGGGAAGGGCCTATGGCCTGAACACCCCTGAAATGTGACCCTGGTTCTTACCAGCAACTACTCCTCACCTCAAGGCTCTCTGCTTCCCACCCCCCTTCCCTTCCAGCCCTGGCCCTCATCTTCTCTTCCTGGTCCATGGCAGCAGCTTCCAACCCAATCTCAGGCCTGGCCCTTCCCTCCTGGGGGGCGGCTCATGTCACTATCTCCACTTCACCTCTCCCCAGCTGACACCCCAAAACCCACCAGCCAGCCCACTGGCAACGGCATGACCCGGCCTCCCTCTACCTTTCTGCATGTGCCTTCCAGGATATTCCTCCCCCACCAAGTAGTTCCAGACACCCCAGGTGACCTCTCATTCTCTAAACATACTTTTAAACAATGTGAACTATTTCAAGTATATACAGAAGCACGTACTTGCACAAGCACCGGCCTCCAAATTGACCAAAATTCATACTTGGCCATATTTATTTCATTTATTTTCCTTAAGGAATAAAGTGCTACTGAGCAAGATGGTTGAGAGCACGCTCGCCCCTCATCCCACTCTCCTTCCACCTTCCCAAGAGGTGACTACAACCTGGTGTATATCTTCCTGCCAAGTTTTCCACTTTAGCCACATGCGTATGATTGGAAAGTATGTGTGTGTTTTACATATAATATATACGCACGCACATATACTCTGTGTGTATGTGTATCATTATACATGTATACAAACATCTGCATTATAAAGCAGACAGTACTGTATGGCTTTAAAATAAACTCAAGTGGCACAGACAATTTAGATGCATCTTTGTTCCCATTCTGAATTTCTTTATAGATTTATCCACATCAGTGGACAGAGAGAATGAAATATTCAGTCTATTCATTTTGGTTGCTGGGTTAAGACAGTGCCAACATTTATTTGCTCAGTTCCCATATATGGGGACAATGGAGTCGTTTCTAGAGTTTCACCACTGCCGAGCGAGCATCCTCCTTCGCATCTCCACAGGTTCATGCAGGGACCTCCCAAGCAACAGGCCTGGGGCCACCGGACACCCGGTTCGCCTTCCTGGATGATTCTCACTCTGCACTGGTTCCCTGAGGAGTGGGTCACACTGACCCCGGCTACCACGGACTGACCCAGACAGGGGCCTGCGATCCAAGATGGGACTCCCAGATGCCAGGGATAGAGGTGGCCAGAGAAGAAGAGGTGGCCCACGTTTCTCCCTCTGAGTGGTTTGAACTAGGGTCCAACCTGACCAGGGAGGCCTGGGAACTGAGCTGGAGGAGCAGGACAGAGAAGGACCACGACGTGGTCCTGGTGGATGTGGAGTCCAAATGTTACAGGGCAACCCTAATATAAAATGGGTGTCCCTGACTGGGTCCTCACCCGCGCGCTCATAAGACTTTTATAATAAGCTCCAACTTCAGGCACACGCGACAAAAGTTATTAAAGGGTTTATTTTACAAGAGATGAGGAATAAAATAGTAATAATACAAAGAGAAGAGAGGGATACAAATCCAAAAATATCCTACCAGATCTTCTGAGTTGGAACCCACAGCACATTGAGAGCTGGCTCTGAATCTAGGGAGATGGCTCCCAAGGAAGAGAGAGCCCACGGCTCACCTCTCTGGTTTTATAGCCAGCCTGGCTGCTCAACTCCACCCTCAGGCCCCAGTGATCCACTCTTTGATAATCATATTATCGGATTTGTGGTTCTGGAACACTGGTGGTCTGGAGTGGGGGTTGGAGTCCACACACCCATCTATGTAATCCATTTAGGACTACCTTTCCCCCTAACACAAGAAACAGTTTGCAGGGTGAAGGGGCACACACAGAGAAGCTGAGAACACGAAGGTGCAGTGGCCACGTGGGCATCCAGAGAGATGGGGAGAGACGCACCTGCTGGTTCCAGCCAAACCTGAGGAACAGCTCCGTTTAAACGCTTCACAGGTAACTCAGTGAAGAGTGTCGAGAGGATGCCCTTCCAGGTTCAGCCCCGCCACCTTCCTCAGTGCACATTTTTCTACACCTGCATTCTAAGGGGCGTGTCGTTCCAGGCTGTAAGTCAACCAGTTAGCTGATGACAAGTCTGTCCTCTGCCCAAGCCAGGAAGAGTCCCCCAGGACGCACCTCCTGCCATTATTCCATCCCCTGTGCGACACCAAGCACAGGCTTTGCACACAGCAGGTACCCCAGCGAAGTTTCACGACTGAATCAAAGCAGAGAGCTCCTCAAAAGTGAGGTTCGTGTCCATTATACGCCCAGGGCCTAGTCAGGTGGACAGTAGATCCTCGTTAAATGTGCGCGTACAGATGAGTGAAATGTGGGCTTCTGTGAGCAAATGCACCGGCCAGAACGACTCTCCCAGGGCTCATACCAATGATCAAATTTCAAAGTGGAGGTGACCAGGCCAAAGGATAATTTATCTCCCTAAAGACACTAAGTGTCAGTTAAATTGCTGTATTTAATAGGGCCTGACTTAGATGGGCCATTCTGAACAAAAGCAATAACTGCTCCAGTAATGAGCCTACTTTAAATTGCTATTACTATTACTACGCTTAGTCCGAACAGTTCCCAGAGCCGGCAGACCCCAATTAGAGATGTGCAGCCTTTACACGCCAGACTCGCATCTCTGACCTCCCTGGGACCACAGAAGGTACCATCTGAGAGAATCCAGCATAATCCTCTGCAGAGGTTCATTCTGGGATTGCTTTTTGTTTTTTTAATCAGCCTGCCCAACAGGCTCAAAGCGATTTCACGGAGTTGAGCACACAAGCCTGATAAAAGAGTGAATAGTCTTTGGCTGAAAGGAGGCTGGCGGCAAGGCCTCGAGAATCAATCTAGTATTAAATGTGTTTCTTCTATTTCTTGGGCACAGCCAATGCTTATTGGCCCCCAGGAGTTTGCAAGCATCAAAGGAGGAGGAGGAGGAGGAGGAGGAGGAGGAGGAGGAGGAGGAGGAGGAGGAGGAGGAGGAGGGGGGAAAAGGTCTTTATCTGCTAAAACNGGCGGAGGAGGAGGAGGAGGAGGAGGAGGGGGGAAAAGGTCTTTATCTGCTAAAACAGATTGTAATCTCTAAGAGACAAGAAGAACAGTAGACACACATATAAGAGACAAGAAGAACAGTAGACACACACATACTGACCCTGGATGACAAAGGAATCTGCACAATCAGAAATCAGCTCAGAGGTCTTCAGTTCAAAGGGGAGGTGGAAAATACCTCTAGGGCCTCAGTAATTTCAGGGACAGAGAGGAAAGGAGAGAGTTAAGAGGAAGGGGGAGGGGGATGGGGGAAAAGAAGAGGGAGGAAAACAGGGGAGGGGAGGGGAGGG